>PISX010003003.1:0-146840 GCA_004024625.1 Mellivora capensis | reverse complement strand
GGTAATTAAAATTTTAATTTTATTTAATTAACCATAAATTTACAAATTATGAGATTAATTTAAAGAAAAACGAATTCTCTTTTGAGCTCATTTGACTTAAATTTGTTAAAATTAACTTCATCTTAAAAAATGCCCTTAATCAGGTTTTCCTTTGTAATTGTTTAATTCCTATCTAGCATTGTGAGATTAGCCAATTTTCTGCATTTTAGATGTTAAAAATACAAAACCAGATAGTAATCAATCATGAAATAGTTATTAAGCTTTTAATATATGCTTAACATGAAGCAAAATGCAATGAGATAGAAAGAAGAACATGGCATTCTCTAGTACTTTAAAATCTACAGAACTGTACACGATGGTATGTAATTGAGTGCTAAATTTTGCATATCGAACTAGGAATTTTGCATGTAGTTTAAAAATGATGCAACTCTCACAATCCCCCCTTGAAGAAATGTCAAGTATCCATCATGTCATAAATGATAATAAAATTGGTCATTGATTTCATTGTATCAGATGGACACTGTTAAATGTATGAAATAAAGAGCAGGATAACATGAATCGGTAATAAATATGCCTGTAGATTTTAGGCCTCCATTAAACATATTATGACAAGGTAAGCTGCTTTAGAGCTAAATAATGTTCTCCTTTTGCTTACCCTTCGGCCCCTGGATTCTTCTTAGCCATCTGGTCTATTGTGATAGACCCAGGACGCCCTTGTACTGCTACTATTCCTCGTTAATCCATGTTTGCAATCCCTTTTGCAACACCCTCTCTCCCTCTCTCCATTTCTGTTTTTCCAACCTTTTTGCTTCAACCCTGTGCTGGCCACTATAGTGAAACAGCTTCACTAAGATGAAGAAACAAATGAGTAATTTAACTTTCCGCATATGGACGCCCACCAGCCAAGTCCCTCACCATTTATGGAAAACCCAAGTCTGGGTACCTCAGCTTCCCCATCTGTGCTTTTAAAACTCTGTCCCTGCTTTCTTTGAAAATGCTTTATTGTAAGATATCTAATCAATACACAATACACAGGAACAGGCAATCCTGCTATAAAACTCACATGGCTATTCCATAAGCCATGTGAGTTTTATAGCAGGATTGCATGTGAATCTACCTTCGAACAATGTGGACAGCAGCACCTCACATCTTCCCATGAGCAGATCCCACAACAGCCTTGGATATTGTCCTTATCAAGTTTCTTTCCCTCCTTTATTTACCGCCTATGTGTGTATTCTTTGCTTCTTTCCCCTTTGACAGAATGTTTATGAGATTTGTACGTATTGGATCCATGCAGCTGTAGTTCATTTATTTTTACTCCTGGATAA
This sequence comes from Mellivora capensis, assembly GCA_004024625.1. Classification (NCBI taxonomy): domain Eukaryota; kingdom Metazoa; phylum Chordata; class Mammalia; order Carnivora; family Mustelidae; genus Mellivora; species Mellivora capensis. Next base: position 145,512 of record PISX010003003.1, on the reverse strand, counting down.
TAATATATTATATGAATATAATATAATTCATTCATTCTCCTGTGGATGGGTACTTGGGTTGTTTCCAATTTTCTTTTTCTTTTCTTTTTTCTTCTTCTTCTTCTTTTTTTTTTTTAGAGAGAGAGTGAGCTTGAGCCAGGGCTGGGTGAGTGAGGGGTGAGCAGAGGGAGAGGGAGAGAGTCTTAAGCAGACTTCACACCCAATGTAGAGCTGGACATGGGGCTTGATCTCACAACCCTGAGATCATGACCTGAGCTAAAATCAAGAGTCGGATGCTTAACTGACTGCAGCACCCAGGGGCCCCCAGTTTTCTTGTAAATACAATGTTATTATGAACATGCTGGTCTCTGTCCCTAGAAGCTCATGGGCAGGGGTTTCCAGGGCATGAGAATACTTGGGTATGGAGGTGGTGGGCTGCAGCACATGTCATCTTTGGCTTCACTTCCGCCTCTGAATTCTTTTCCTTTCAGTTCGTTGTCTGGCAATTTATCAGCCTCTGGTTGTACCCGGTTTCTTTCACCCAACATGGCTCTCTGGCTTTTCTGTGTTGTGGCTTTCATTTAAAAAAAAATTTACTTATACTGTTAAAATATCAATAATTGTGGTACTTGCAGCATCTGGGGGAGAGAATGTATATCTCAGAACGAGCACATCATTCAATTTGCAGTTGTTTACCTTTTGCCTTTGAGGAGTCTTCCTTTTCGGTCACTGTGAGCCTTTTTCTTAAGCTGGGCCAGAACCTCGCCGGTGTCCGGGCTCTTCCTCCGCATGAACTTGTGAGTGCTGTTAGCTGATGAGCCCAGACAAAATATCACCGAGCAAGTCCAGGCTGGCAGCAATGATCATATTAAGCAACAAAGGTCATTTTTGGAATTTAGTGGGAAGGACAAAGCTAATTTGCTAGTGACCTTCTGCCGGCATGTCCTTGCTTGATGCTCTCATGTGTTAACTTTAACCACCCAAACATTACGTAGCATGTTGCTCTTTTTATTTCGGTTTCTTTTTCTGTTTTATAGCTGAGGATCAGGAGTGTTCGAGAAATTGAACAAATAAAGATCACAGGACAGAATTAGGGTTTAAATTCAGGTCTTTTGATTCTTAGCATAGGGTTCTAATCCATAGTACAGGAATATGTGTGTGTGTGTGTGTGTGTGTGTCTGTGCACAAGCGTGTGTACATAGCATGTAATATTATGTCGCGTTCAGCATTTGAAATACATTTCCAAGTTCCTTCTGAAGAAAAATATGTCAAATCAAGTTGCCTGTTGGTGTATGTCTTACCTATGACTTAAAGAATGCATTTTCGAAGTGGCTTCATTCAGTCTGGAAGAGATGAGCCTAAAGGATGCCAAGACGGCTTTGCTTTTCAGCTGCGGCCCATTCTTTTTCTGAGCTCCTGGTGTGTCTTAGTTCTGTCCTCCCTCCTCCTGTATCCTTCCTGCCCTGTACTGGCAGGAGTTCACGGCTCCCCGGGTAGGTCTTCTGGGGAAGCCAGGATCTGGGGCTGGGCCCAGGAATTCTCTCTGTCTTCTGTGGTCCTGGGTGGGCTCTCCAAGAGGGGACAGTTGAAGGAGGAGGAGCAAAATTGCCTGCTCCCTGACCAGTTTCCAGCTTCTCTCCTGCTCGCCTCCAGCAGGTTCGTGCCCGTCAAACCAGATGCCCAGCGTGTCCCTGCGCCGCTTACAGTCCTCACCCCTCAGGTCCTGTTGAGATGCCACCATCATACTGGGGCCCTCTTGGACTGCCCTATCTCAATGGACAGCATTCCTGGTCCTTCTCATCTCATCTTCTCACTTTGTTGTTCTCATAGCACTTACCACTATCATACCGTTTATTCAGCTTCCTTAGGTCTTGTGTCTTTTCCATCTCTCCCCCTGTAATGGAAGCACCAAGAGGGCAGAGATCATGACTGTTGTCTTTGCTGTGCTGTTCCCACACCTAGAACAGTACTTGGCTTAATAGTAGGTGCTCAATAAATCTCTCTTGAATGAACAGTAGGTGCTCAATAAATCTCTCTTGAATGAACAAAGGATTGAATGGGTGAACATTTGAGGGGATTCCAAAGAATGACATTCCTAAGATATACTGCCATTGTTGTTCATGAAATTATAGTGAAACGCTTTTTAGCAGGAGAGTAGGCAAGAGACCAGAGAGGACCATTTTCTATCCAGTGCTGAAGTATAAGGGAAGAAAAGGCATTTTTGCCTTTGGGGGAAGAGCTGGAGTTTCAAAAGGGAACATATATGAGGTTCAATGAATACATGAGTTAATGTTGACAAAGTTATGGGATAGCACTGCTTGTTTGTGTCTCCCCAAATCCATATATTGAAACCTAATCCTCAGTATGATGGCATTTGGAGGTGAGGCCTTGGGAGGCGATTCGATCATGGGGTCTCTTATAGAAGAGAACTTAGAGAGCTCCCCTGCTCCTGCCACCATGTGAGGACCCAGTGAGAAGATGGCCATCTATGAACCAGGAAATAGGCTCTCACCAGACACTGACTCTGCCTACCCCTTGATCTTGGACTTCCTGCCTCCAGAACCAGGAGAAATAAATTCCTATTGTTTATAAGCCACCCAGTCTATGGCATTTTTTTGTTACAGAAGCCCAAATGGACAAGCGCTATGGCTAGCAATTTTTTTTTCCTAAATCTGATCTAGATTTGTGTTTCTCAGTTTAATGTCCTGGTCTTCCCTTGTCTGCACACCACTCCCCCGCGGTTGGCTCCTATCAAATGGAGCCGTGTTTCTGGCCCTGCGTATGTGGTTCTTCTCTTACCTCTGGAACTGTGCCTCTCTGCTGTCACCCCTCTCCTTTCTCTTTCTCTTAACCCTCCCTTCTTTTTCTTAAACATTTGTTAATCAGCTCCAATAGGCTAGGCTAGGTTTTGGGATTAGAATGATCGTGAAGACTTTGCCCTCATCCCTGAGTTCTGTGTGTTCTAGAGTGGAGGGCTGACACCCTGTTGTAAGTACAATTAGCATGAGAACGGCTCTACCAGGAGGGTGTAAAGCTACGGGGCTCCAGACTGGGGGGAGGCCAGCCCAGCTCACAGAGGAGCATCACTGGCGCTGCACTTTGGTGAATAAAGGGATTATGCTTCCCATGGGCTCAGGGTAGGGAGCAAGAGAGAACATTCTCTCTGTGACAGGGAACCCCCAGTCGATTTACGAGAATACTCTTCATCCAGTTCTTACAGATTTGCACAGCATGTGGTGTGACTCTTGGCAAAGACAGATTGTCGCCCAGCACCTGCACAGATGGGGCTCAGAATTCATCTCCACCTGTGTGATCACCAGATGACATATCCGCGGTGCCGTGTAGGGGTCTGATCGCTGGCGCAAATCCAACAATGACAAAAATAAGTTTCTGTTCTGGAATAGCTTGAGTAAAATTTGTAAATGTGAACTAAGAGCTAACTCTTAATTATTTTGCTTTGTGAGCTGTAATCTTTCTTATTATTGTAGAACTATTCTCTTTAATGTTTCATGATAAATATTAGATGAGCCTTTCACATCAAGCAAAACCAATATAAGGATGGCAATGCTGGGAATTGGCACAGTCCCTTATTCTTTCTGAAGTTCTTTCCGGTGTTTTCTCTCACCCAATCTCCACAGATCAGTTAGTTAAGAAGTTATTAGAGAGGAGGAAACTGGCTCAGAGAAGTTCAGGTGGCTGGCAAGTTATAGGGATGGGATGAGATTTCTAGGCTCTTGTCCACTAAAGCAGTGCTTTTTGCAAGATAGAATCCACTGTTTTTGTAAACTATTAAATCCTGTATCACAGTAGGAAGAATCAGTGGAGAAATTTACATGTTCATACTTACTGGGAGGCTTGTATGTGTGCAAACATTTTGGGCATGGTGAGAGTAGGTTGAATTAATCAGAATTTTTTGGATTACAAAGGGAGAGATAGGTGAGCTCACTTGACCGAAAAACCTGGCGGCTGATCAGGATTTCCTCCAGGTCTTTTCCTTGGCTTGCCGTGGTGTCGGCTAGTGGTGGTGATGGCTGGATGGTGACCGGGAGCTTCGGTTTGCCAGCCTGAACCAGCCGGAGCTGGAGAAAGAGCACCCCTTTCTCAAGGGTTCCTACCAATGTCCCAGACCTGGGGCTCATGCACATACGCTGGATTATGGGTCTAGTATGGGTCAATCTCCAGGCTCAAAGGTGCAGTATTCTCATTGGGAGGGTGGGATCGTGTCGTGAGGGCAAAAACTGAGGGCAAAAATCGTGAGGGCGAGGGGCGCCTGGGTGGCTCAGTGGGTTAAAGCCTCTGCTTTCGGCTCAGGTCATGATCCCAGGGTCCTGGGATCGAGCCCCACATCGGGCTCTCTGCTCCGCAGAGAGCCTGCTTCCTCCTCTCTCTTCCTGCCTGCCTCTATTGCCTACTTGTAGTCTCTGTCTGTCAAATAAATAAATAAAATCTTTAAAAAAAAATCGTGATGGCGAAACTGAAGAGAAGATCCTTTTCCCTCTGCCCTCTGATCTCTTTCTGTATCCACTTATCTCTCGGAATCATGATTGGCAAATCATCCGATACAATATTTAAAGTTTGACCTAAATAGAGAGGGTGTAAGTGGGCAGGAGACAAGAGAGGGGGTGACTATGGCTGGGACCTCCCTGCATGGGGCAAAGGTGTACTTGGCAGGCGGCACCTGAGCTGGTCCCCAGCGTCTGTGAGGCTTGCTTGCAGATCATACCATTAAAAAGGATTATACATCTTCTAAAACTCTGCAGACCGATTACGGAGATGATTGTATACTGTTCAAAACTAGTCCCTTAATGAGACAAGCCCAAGTCGGTGCTTCTTGTGTGCCTTGCGGATGTGGGACCGACTGTGAAATTGTGACCAGCTCAAAACCTATGGCTCTGGAACTTGACAGGTTTTCTTTTCAGTTTTTGCCTTGGGAATTTCCATTAGAAAAAAAAACAAAACACCTTAAATGGATCCCAAAAGAATATATGATTTTGCCTTCCCTGAAACTGGGGCTCGAGGTGTTAGAACCTGGCTTTTGGACTTTTCTCCTCACTTCCTCATACCTGTTATAATCTTGTCCTTTTTGCTACTTTTCTTATTTTATGACTCTGTGCCGTGTGCTTAGATCTAGTGAAGCTAAATGGCTTCCTTGCTTAGTTGGGCATAAAACCTCGAGAATGTGTGGGTGTGAGTATCTTCACTCGTGCTGGGGGGATTGAGGGATATGAGGCTAATCTCATTCAGCACTTTCTGTAAAAGAAAAACTATGCAGGTTATTTGACCTTTTATTTATGGAAATAGTAAGAGTAAGGGCTTTATTACTTTTATAAATTTAGACAAAAATATGGAGAAAAAGTGAGATATTCTTAAGCTACCAGTGACAAGGGAATCTAGACCTTTCTATTTGTAGCCATCTGGGATTTTTTTTTTTTTTCTTTCAAGCTTTTCTGGTATAAGGGAAATTTTTCAGTAGCTCCAAGGACAAAAATACCTGGGGGAATTGAGTGTTTAAACACAGACATGACTCAACAAACCCAGTCATTCTGTGCTCAACTAAGTGAACCTTTCACATTTATATAGAAAGTTGCACTTACAGAATCGTATTTTTATTAGCCACCCTAAATGTTAGCTATTAATTGAAGTGCTAATTTGAGCCTAATAATTGTGAATGTAAAATGAGGAGTATATGGGTTATCAAAAATGTGTTTCCATATCACTTAATATTTAGATTTTAAAGAAATAAGAACAGTCCAAGTGATGTAGCATGTCAGTCATTAACAAGCAGCATATTAACTGGTGTGACAGTTGTTGTCATTATGCTAATAACAGGAGATGGGGCTCTAGTAAGATTAAGCATCAGCGATTCCAGTCCCTCGAGGAAACTGTAAAATTCAGCTTCACTGGATCGTAATTAGAAAAGAAGTGTATTTAAATACCGGAAAAAAAAAATCTTAGGTACCTCAGCACACAGTGTGCCAGGGGCATGTGCTGGAAGTCTTTCAATCTCTAGGTGTGGCTTATTTTATAAATATTTCCATACACATTTACATACTTGACACTTGGCAATATAGCATTGTATAATCATATCCATATGTTTTGCCTTATGAAATAGAATGAACACTTTGTAAGGACAGGGCTGGCTGTTGATGATTCTGTAGGTCTTCTGCCTCCGTAGTGCAGTGGTGCTTAGTCACTGAGAAGATGAGCACGGGCGCAGATTCAGCTGTCTTTTCCCACACTTTTGTCTTGAGCAGTAGTACAACTATTGAGGGAGGTAATAGTAATGATTATGGAGGCCTTGCTTGCTTGCTCACAGTTAGGTATGTAACTCAGGACATTTGATCCTGTCCTTATGACTTATTAAATAGCCTTATTTAAATAGTGTTGCTGTTATCGCTGTTTGATGGATGGGACCAGTGAAGCACAGAATAGTTAAGTGACTTGTCTAAGGTCACACAGTCAGTGACCTTGTTGGGATACAAACCAAGCAGTCAGACCATGCTTGGCGGCCTCTCCCTCTGCCAGCTGCTGATGGAGCTGGGTCTGGAGGCATTGCCCAAGTGTAGCTTCCTTGGCCCTGGCCTCTCCTGAGTGGGATTTGTGACTCCTTGGTTTACTCTTCGTTTTTGTTCTTTTGTTCTCTCTTCTGGTAGGTCAAGTACAAAAGAGATTTTGAAGAAAGCAAAGGGAGGGGCTTCAGCATCGTTACAGACACTCCTGAACTACAGAGGCTGAAGAGGACTCAGGAGCAAATCAGTAACGTAGGTGACTGCTTGTTTGGTGATGTGATCGCCCTGACTTGTGTGTCTGGGTGGGAGAATGATACTGGGATTAGGAAGTGTTCTTGGCACTTCGGTGTGCAAGCAGGGCTCAGAGTTCCTAAAGTATGCCAGGTGCACCTGTTAGATTGCTTCCCTTTGATTTTGTCACAGTTATCGAGAGCCTAGAACTTTCATAGCAATGACTACATTTCTGACTATATACTTAGTGTATTTAATTACAGTGATTTTCTAAATCAGTTTCCTAAGTAAATCAATTTAATTAAATAAATTAAATGTGTATTTAGACATACAGTCATTGCTATTAAAAAAGGTATTGCAATTTAACATCTTACTCCATTTTTAATGGTCCTTGGCTTTGGAATTTTTCCAAAATGGGACTTTTATAGTTAAATTTAAAAACCTGACAGTTGTGTTTTTTTTTCCCCCTGGGGATAATCGTATAAAAATATACATATAAGGCTAAATATCTTAAGAAATCTTATATTTATTAATGTTGTGTATGTCAGGTTTCATATTTTAAGCCAGATATTTGTTGAAATGATGCAATATGTTTAATTTTGGAAATAAACATTCACATATGAAACTGCTTTGGTTTTGAAAGCTGCATCATGTTAAGTAATATATTTTTCTTGAAAAAGAAAATTGAGAGTAGCAAAAGTTCAAAATCTATTAGGGACTGAAAAGTGTTAATTCTGTACTACCTAAAGGTGGATAAATAGCTCGTCTTCAGTTTTGTAATTCATGCCTATAATTATGTTTCTTCCAAAGTTTTATATGAAGTTTATCGAAATGTAATTTTTTTCAGAAAAATATCAGTTTCAGTGTTAGGTAGCCAAGAGGACAGATGAATGAAAATAAACAACTGTATACATGATATAAAAATATGTGCAAATATTCAAGATTCATGCCATTTTTCATGAGAAGTGTATCTTGTGTGTCTCTCATATGGTCACTGAACTTTGTGTATCCTGATGTTATAAATGATGCAGCCTTGATTTCTAGGAAATATTTAATTAGCAGATGGTTTATATTCATTGGTATTTGGCCATCATCACTGTATATAATGACAATTTGGAGATAGAATTGTAGTGTTTAATTTGAGAAAGAATTTTATTTCTGAAAAGTTCAAAACCAGAATGATATGATGATTAAACAGCTTTCATAGAGAGTCGGAGGAGGCAGAGTAAACACTTTGTTTTGCCATATTCCCTAAAATTTATGCACTGTTTGCTCTTTAAATGGACATTTTACATTTGGAAGGACTTGTTTTTTCCTTTGAAGAGAGCAGGTTGAATTTTAAGGCTTCACGTTTTTGTCCCCTCCTTTTCCTTCCCTGTCCCAACAACCCACTGGTCATACATTACTCCCCTCATCTTTCTTCCTATTCTTTTTTTAAATTAACAAAAAATATTTCTGCTTTTTAAAATGAGAGATAGAGATATATATCCCGCTACGGTTACATAGAGTAACATTTCTTTCTTTGGATCGTTTTTGGAAAACTTAAAAAAAAAACACAAAAATTATTCTGCACAAAAAAGTTATATCATAAATCATAAACTATCACAGAAATTTATTTCGAAAAGAACCAAACATTTCTACTTGAGACATCCACGGGACAGCTAACATAAGGATTGTAGTCAATTCAAAGGTAAGCTCTTTAATTTATATTCAAATTAAGTCAATATTTGTTTTTAATAAGAAGAACTGATCATTTCACCAACCTTTATCATTATCAGGAATATACATTTTATTCAATACCAGAAGGTGTTTGCTGATCCATTCTTAATTTTGCAAAACCCCTTATGACACAGGTACGTATAAATCTGTATATATCATGTACGTAGTAGTGTATGCAAAATGCCTTTTGGATTAAGCCTATAATTTAGACAACATTGGTTCTTAAAAGCATATAATTTAGATAACATCTTAATTTTTTTTTTGTAGTTGTCTTATGTTAGCCCCCATAGCAGCTTTCCAAGTGGTTCTTTTAGCCATGATGAGGTATATTCATGTTTGGATAGCAGTAAAGAATATAAATTTCATAATGTTATCATTAGGGATTTACTCTTGAAGAAAGGAAACTATTAAATATTCTGAGGTCTAGTGAATTTACTATTCATTTATAAGGCTGCAACTTCATGAAATTTTTCCGTGACTTCACAAGGTTTTCCATATTACTCAAGGATTTTTTTTTTTTTTCTATGAGAAACTTGGATTAATCTGAAAGGTGGCACTTTGGTTTAGTCCAATTTTCCACATTACTTTCAGATAAACTCAAATACTGAAACATATGGGCCAAATCCAGACAGATATTTTTGACAGTGGCCTGGACTATGTCTGTTTTGAGAGGACGGGGGCTGAGAAAATGTTCAGACTGGTGTCCACCAGAATTTTCCCACCGGAAGGGCTGGGATGAGCAGCCATTTGCTTCATTTTCTTATTTGTTTTGACTTTTGCTTACTTGTTTTGCTTATGTTACCCTTGACTGTCGTATGGGTTGTTCTAAGTTGCCTTTAATCCCTTTCAGACTAAAGAAAGTAGAGAGACATAAAACTGTGAATTTAATGACACCTCCTAGGTGTTTTGGGTAATGTGTTGTGGATGAATGGGCATTTTTGATTGCTTGTATCTGTACAAATGTTATGAAATGTTATCTGCCACTCTCATATTCATTTGTGCAGAATTTGAAATCATTTGGAAATACCCACTCAGTCTGCATCTGTTACTGAGATATGGGATAGAACACAGCCACAAATTTGAAATTGTGTGTAATGAAAGGGGCGAGCATGGGTTTAGCCTTGACTTCTTTCTTTTGGGGTCCGTAATGACAGCATATTGAATCTGGGGAGATTTATTAAATGCTGCAGTTTAAAATTCTTCTGTTATATTACTCAGTATAGCTGCAGAAAGAGTAAGAAAAGAGGCAGGGTTTCAGAATTTACTGAATGGTTGGAAAGAAACAGAACTGGTTTCCTAAAAAAATTTTTTTCCCGCACAATTCCAGAAAATGTCTAGTTGTGTCCTCCCACACCTTGCCAAATTCAAGGGCAGAAATCCAGAAATGGCAGAAATGACCTAATAGCTTCCCATCTTCTTTGCTTATTGATATTTTAGGGAAATGTTCTTAAAGGACTCGGTACAGACGTGTGTTGAAGGAGAATGTGCCTTTGGACATTTTTAAAAGCCCTCTTTCCTGTTGTCCTCATGGCTGTAGCTTGTGTGGGTGACTATAAAGTCTGTTTCTAATTCGAGTGGTTACCGCCTTCAAGTTTCTAAGCAGTGAGTTCAGGGTACCTGCAGCAGGAGAGCCCGGCAGCATCATTGCCAACATCGAAGGGACTCAGTCCAGCCTTGAGAAGATTACTGATGTGTTTCATTCTGCCTGTTTACACACTGATTTAAGCTGCACTTTTAATTAGCTGAGACAGTCTATAGATAAATTGTGAAATAAGATGGTAAAGCCCAACCCCAAGAGACTTTTACAAGCTCTGTGCTGTAGATAAAATCTGGATGTTTATTTTCTAATTTATTTTAGGTAATGGAGAAATATATGGAGGGGAAGGGGGAAAAAAAAGACCCAGATGACAAAATCCTGTATTTTACAGATTGAATGAAATAGTAAGTATACCATTATGTGATTTGTCAAGATTTGTGTCTGTCCTTGACTCAGAGAGGAAATAAGGTGTGTGTGTGTGTGTGTGTGTGTAGGCAGTGGGGCTGTGTGTGGTGGATTCAGTGGGAATCTTTAGAACCCCCTTTCCTTAGCTCACTAGCCCACAGACAACACAGACACTAGTATTTTCACCTGCTCTTTATTCCTTCTCTTACCATCTCAGTATCTATAATTTTGGTTATCTTTCCTATTTCCCAAATACCCTTTTTTACTACCACTTTCTATTTAGCGTATACATTCATAAGACGCTCACTTGCTTCACAAGAAAAGCTAAGATTGAAGCCTTATAGAGAAAAGAGTCTCTCTGTAATCTGATACTGAAATGTAATTATTTTTAGTTTTTTTGATACAGCTACATAATTTTTCATTGACTTCTTAGAATGCAAAATAAATTATGTGCCCATTAATAAGCTCACGTGGATACTGATGATTTAGTTCCCTGAGATTTTGTGAGTTAGCTTCAAAAATATTAGATTATTGGAGGTAAACGTGACCTAATAATTGAATAGCAGTGTCTATGGGCGATTCAAAGATTTGATTCAAAGTTGGGCTGAGTGTAAGGGTGAGCATGAGGGTAGGGATGATTATCTGGGGATCTGGTCTCTGTTTGTAATTTAAATAAATCATTTTGACAGAGACTGACTGTGGCCATGTTCAGGCTGCTGACGGTGTGAAATTGAGTTGTATGGTGGACAGAAGACAAGCATGCAAGACAAATCCCCCAAGGCAAAATTTGTTATGTAATTGGGTCAACTCATGCATGAGAAATGCATGCTAATTATAAACTGGTGGCAAAATTATAGTGTTTGAAGCAATTAGGTCTTATATGAACCCAAACAACTGATATGGAAGGGTCTCTCGTCCTTTTTATATTCAGCGAACATAAGAAGTTTTCATTAAAAGGTGAAGGAGGTAAAAATAAGAAAGACATTCAGTGTTGGCATAGAGTATTTGTTAATTTTGTTCCTTATGCAAGAAGCATAACTGTTTCATGAGCACTGCAAAATGTATATGAAAGCTTCCGATTTTGAGTAGTCAATTCTAGTGCACAAAGTACTTAGAAAGGAGAATAGTATGGTATTTTTGATATGACTCTTAATGGGGTTGATGAATGCAGATGAAATAGCAGCTAGTTATTAGGTCAGATTTAAGCCCTTGAAAGCTAGTATTTTCTTTTTTAAAGATTTTATTTATTTATTTGGCAGAGATCACAAGTAGGCAGAGGCAGGCAGAGAGAGGGGGAAAGCAGACTCCCTGTTGAGCAAAGAACCCAATGCGGGGCTCAGACCCAGGACCCTGAGATCCTGACCTGAGCCGAAGAAAGTGGCTTAACCCACTGAGCCACCCAGGTGCCCCATGGCAAGTATTTTCACAGGGTGTGAATTTATATGTCATTTTAATGGACTGTACCTTATCACCAACTTATCTTAACTAGTAACTCCAGTGTTTTCCTGAGTCATCATAGGTCGGTAGCATCATCTTTAAAGCAAAGATCAAATATGCCTAAGAAAGTGATAGGAAAATAACATGTATTTCCTTATAATACCTAACACATGTATGAATGCTTTATTTGTTTTAAAACACATTGACATACCCAGTCTAATTAGATACTCTGAACAACCTCTCCTCAGGGAAAGTATTTCTATAAGGAATACTTAGACTTTCATGAGAACTACTCATGGAAAATCACCCCTTGGTCCTTTCTCATGTCCAAATCCATGGTTTCCCTGACACCTGGTTTTGCTTTATTTTTCCACCTAGGGCAGAACTTCAAAGGTTGATCTCTTCTTTTTATCCTCCAATTTTTAGCCACAGTCACTTAAAGAAACAAATACATCCCAGACCAGTAATTACTTGTGCCTGGCACGTACGAGAGTTGTGGCTATAAAATGGCATTGTCTCAAGGGGAGGTGGGGAAGGGCCTCCCTAATAAAAGAATTAATGCACATGACTTTTTTTTTTTTTCTTGGAACAGAGATTAAAGATCCAACACCTCATTTCTGAAGATCCTTCTTTTGTGAAATCCCCCTTCTTTTCGCTTGCCCTGTGTTCAGGCCCTTTCTCCTGCCCGAGTTACTCCAGGACCTCCTGAAGGGCCTTCTCTCCTTCCAGGCTCCTTCTGCTGCTTTTCCACTGTAAACACTGCCACCAGATGAGTCTTTCTAAAAAATCTCTTTCTTCAAGTCCCTAATTATGATTCACTAGGAATTTCCCTTGGAGCACCACTCTGCGTTGGACCAAGTCTCATCTCCAAAGCTCCTCCTTTCAGACTCTAAGGGCCCTCCATGATCTGGTCCTACATTATTTTTTACCTTATCTTGGGCTGTCCGTCAACACTGTTCATCCATTTCTTTTAGGTCTGACCAGCTTACTCTGTTCTGGGCCTTTGCATGAATCATTCCTCTTGTTTGGAAAAATTTCACAGTGTCTGTAAGTGACCCTGGACCCACTCTAAGACCCCAGATACCACGATCTTTCTCATCTCTGAAACATAAGAGCTGTTTGTTCCATGGTGCCCTTAGCTGTCCCGGTCATTTCACATGTCACGTTCCACAGTTTGGTTTTAAGGAGCATTTCACTTGTTATGTGTTTTACCTCTTTACCTTCATGAAGACAAAGATCATCCATGCCCTTTTCAATTTATTTTTGCATCCCTACAAATGCATATCATGGTGCTTTGTACTTTCCCTTTCTTGTCGCATCCTTAATTTAGGCCTTCCCTGTCCCTTGCGTGGATTATGGGAATAAGTCTCTAGACTGTTCTTGCCGGCCACAGTACTGCCTCTTCTCCTTCCTGAGCTGTTCTTGTGGTTTCTTGCAAGTGCCTAAAATGTACATTGGATCATATCAGCCTCTTCCTTCGAATCTGTCAGTGGCTCCTTGTTGGCTTTGGGGTAAAATGTGAAACCTTTAGCATGGGAAATGAGTCTGTCCCTGGTCGAGTACCAGATGAGATCTCCAGCCTGGGTGTCCCTCTTGGACCCTGAGCCCTATGCCCTTCATGCCTTCACCTGGAAGGTTGTTTGTACCCTTTCCCTATCCATCCTATGACCAGATGGTGCCTCATCTTCCCTATGGCCTTGTTCTTCTCTTGCTGCCCTGAGAGTCTGAATTATGAGTTATCTTCCTGCTAGACTGAACTCTGTAAAGATTCAGGCTGTCTTTTTCTTTGTAGCCCCAGCGCCTGGCACAGAACAAAATCGGATAAATGGATTTAACTTCTTGGGCCAACATATCTTCTTCCCGTGGCTTTTCACTGTGCCCCAGGATGCCAGCCCTGGGATGGCGTACCAGAGACTGTTCCAATAAACACACCCATTTTAATGCCTCCTAGTCTTGTATGCGTTTTATCCTATAATGGAGGTTATTACAGGAGTTCTAATATTTCTAGATTTATTTTAATCAAAACATCTCTCTTGGAGCTGCATAGTTACACATTGATTTTCTTCCTTTAAACTCTCAGTTCTGTCCTTCATTCCATCATTCTGTAGCACAGTGAAGTTCCCTAATAAATATTTGTTCAGTAAATGACTGAATTCTTTAATGAGTATTATTTCCTCAAATTTTCCTTTTCTTTTGCTTTTTCAGAAGAGTCTGCCTTACCATCCACTTCTCAGTCTCAGCAAATACAATATTTCCCAAGATATGCACGGCAGTAGGGTAGGGACTAGCATATCCTTTCAACACAAAATTGCTAATGCCTAGAATAGTGCTTGACACGTAGCGGGTACTCAGTAAATGTATGTTGAGGTGGGGCGCCTGGGTGGCTCAGTCAGTTGAGCATCTGACTCTTAATTTCGTTCAGGTCATGATCTCAGGGTTGTGAGATCAAGCCCCACATCCAGTTCTGTGCTGGGCGTGGAGTCTGCTTAAGATTCTCTTTCTCTTTCTTTGCCCCTCCCCTCGCTTGCACACACACTCTCTAAAATAAAAAAATAAATCTTAAAAAAATGTATGTTGAGTACATAAATGAAGCAGTCATTTTAAAAATATTGAGTAGGGGCACCTGGGTGACTCAGTGGGTTAAAGCCTCTGCTTTCGGCTCAGGTCATGATCCCAGGGTCCTGGGATCAAGTCCCACATGGGGCTCTCTGCTCAGCAGGGAGCCTGCTTCCTCTTCTCTTTCTGCCTGCCTCTCTGCCTACTTGTGATCTCTGTCTGTCAAATAAATAAATGGAATCTTTAAAAGAAAAAAAAATACAATGTTGACTAATTTTGCATTCTTTTCTTGAAATCTGTGCAAGACAGTTCTTAGCTTCTTAAGTTGCTTTGATTTTGTCATTTGTGTTACTTCATAAATACTTGTTCTTCACTTTTTTCTACTTAAATATTCAGTGATTTCTTGTAAGGACACCAGTTGAATTGGATCAGGACCCTAGCCTTTGACCTCAGTTCGCCTTAATTACATTTTTATGGGCCCCATCTCCAAATACAGTCACATCGGGGCTTGGGGCTTCAAGATAGGAGTTTTGGGGGGCACAGTTCAGTCCATAACAGGGCTTAAATCAGCAATGATCTGCATACATCATAGGTAATTTTGAGATAATTAAGTAACAAACATCTTGTGAGTATAACCTACTATCATCAGACAGTTTTTTTTTTAAAAAAGATTTTATTTATTTATTTGACAGAGAGAGAGAGATCACAAGCAGGCAGAGAGAGAGGGGGAGAAGCAGGCTCCCTGCTGAGCAGAGAGCTCGATGCAGGGCTCAATTCCAGGACCCTAAGATCATGACTCAAGCCAAAGGCAGAGGCTTAACCCACTGAGCCACACAGTACCCCAAGCCAGTTTCTTTGGTGGAGGTAGAGTATACTGCTTGTTGCCATCCCAGGAAAACTTCTACATCCAGTTTATAGATTTTTTTCTATTTTCAAACTGAACGATTTTAACTAAAAAAAAAAAAAATTTCCTTCTAGGTCCCATTTCCAGTCCTTAATTGGCCCTTGTGGGCCTCCTTTTATCTGCAGTCTCGAGCCATGGTCATTTATAGAAACAAAGATAGCGTACAGTAGTAATTATGTTTTTAAGTTTTCCAGGTCTCGGTGAAATTATGGGGCTCGGAATATAGGTTTCCCATGTCCTTTGCTGGCACTTTGGCCTGGACAGACATGAGGGAAAAGGAAAGCAGAGGTGTGACAATAGAAAAGAAGTATTCCTATGCCACTGGGAAAAAGTCAAATCAAGATGGACTTTTTATTTTTATTTATTTATTACTATTTTTTTAAGATGAACTTTTTAAAAAATGTTGCCATATCCAGTACATTATACAGATTAAAAACTTATAAAAGTATCTGAATTTTCTTCCAGATTTTATTTTGCCTTTTGGGACATACCTACAATGAGCACATACTGAACGTTAAAGAACCGGCAATCTTCCATATATATTTGTAGAGTCTCCAGATGCAACCGTCATTCATAATTATACCACATCATTATAATTTCAGTGGATTTTTACAGGTATGTTTAAAACCTGTTGTTTTTACAGTTAATAAGTGTAATGGTTGCATGTCATTTTAACTTATTAAGAGGCCATGAATCAAAGGAGACATTATAAAGAGATTCAATTAGAACCCATTGGTAACCCCAGCCAAGTTCATACAATTAAAGAAGATTGCACCATTGTGTCTGAATGTTGGGGGAGACACCATTACAGAAATGTAGATTGAGGCAAGATTGGTGAAAGACTGGTCTCATATGTTCAAATATGCGTAATTTGTTATCTATAAAACAAAAAAAAATCTGTAAAAGAAACCATTTTGAAAATGATGACCGACTTAAGATTTTTGAGTGTTTACCAGACATTGGGAACTTTGCCAGAAGGGAGGGATATCATGAGAAACAGACTAGATATGACCCCTGACCTCATGGAGCTTAGTGTTTGCCCTCTCACAGCACCCAGATAATTGCTACACAGGACTAGAAAAGCTTGGTAAGAGGGAAACACTGTGCTATTATCGAAGGGTTAACTAGCCAGCTATGGGAGGTAAAGGAATGGAAACCTTGCCAGTACTACTTTAAAATAGTTTTTGAAGGATTTTACTGAATCATTTATTTGAATAGTGATGCCTGCTGTTCCGTTGATTTAATAGGTGCCATCAATTTTGCTTTTAAGTTTGCTGGTCTCGCTCCGTCTGTTTTCTCTATTCCCTGTTTGCCTGTCAGCATGGGTGTCCGGAAAATATCATTCAAAACTAATCAAGCCACAGATTCCATATAAAATGTAAAAAAATGTGCATTTATAGAAGAGCATCAACCAGCTTATTAATTTCAGGGTGGTTAAGAAGATCAATATATTACTATCTGCATTCATTTAAAAATTCAGACACATGTTCTCTGCCTTGTGGTTTTCAGGACTCAAGAAATTGAAAAGTATTGAAAGTAAAACTATGACCATTTTTCTTCATCTCTTGCATACTCCTACCCTCTGTAGGGATAGTTTTGAATTAAAAGCTTTCCAGGACTGGGCCCCAAATATTGAGAAATTGTTTTTCATTTTAAAAGTATACACCAGGGGCACCGGGATGGCTCGGTCGGTGTAACGTCTGACTTCAGCTCAGGTCACGATCCTGGGGTCCTGGGATCGAGCCCTGCATCGGGCTCCCCGTTCAGCTGGGAGTCTGCTTCTCCCTCTCCTTCTGCTCCTGTCCCTGGTCGTGTGCTCTCTCTCTGTCTCAAACAAATAAATGAAATCTTAAAAAAAATTAAAAAGATACGTGCATCTGAAAGAGTCATATATGTACATGGGCCGCGTATGTTTTGCCTGCCTAGGTTGAGTGTACGTGCACGTTTGAGTGGAGAGCTCCTGGAAGCTGGTGGTAAACATTGGTTTGCGCTGTTTGGTTTCTACCTTTGGCGTTCTTGGCCCAATCTGTGCTGACAACGAGCCTCTGGGACGTCCCCTCAGTGCTGTGCGGTCTTTTCCTGCCAAATATTGTTCTCTTGCAAGATTAAATAGCTGAATCAGTGTGGCCTGAATCTTGATCCTGCTGAGAATATTAAGACTCCTGCAGGTTGTAATACAGATTAGCTGGTGAGAGCTCTGTTGGAAAAATAGAGTGAGTTTCCCTAAATGAATTTAACGACTGCTGTGAACCTTTTTGTGTCCTTTAACATGAGTGTGTGTGCTGGCAGTTAACCACTTATTTCCCTCATTTTCCCCAAAAGTTGCTCCTGCCTACTGCCTGGGCATTTACTGTAAACATTTTCATAACTTTATTTCACATTCCTGTTTTGCCAGAATAAGGCATTTGATATGTTAAAATGATTCAGTATCGTTCATCGTTATTTATTTGAGGAGGAAAACCATTTTTTTCTGAAATTACATGATGAATTTAACATTACTTACATAATTAAATGAACCACATCACTGGCTTGTTTAGAATAAACTGATGGGCATGTTGCATTTCTATCACGGGCTTTATGTTATTGGTCGAAAAACAGTGAAATATCTAACAAGGGGCAGGAAGGATGGACTGGCCAAAATGATTTACATCGTTTCCAGCCTCCATTCCTTTCTTATTTCTGCTTCTCCGGATAGATCATAACCTTTGAGGGTTCTGAATTCCACAGAGATTATGGTGCTTCCCCTTAAATGAAATAAAATAGAAAAAAAATCAACACCAATAATGCGAAACTTGAAAGCATAGTATACACAGATAACCTGAAAATGAGAAGTTGTTGGATTTTCTGATTGCAGTTCATTGAACACTTTTCTATTTTGGGGGGGCCCTTACCTCATATGTGTGCAAAGCATGCTTCTCTGCTTATGAGGCAGCCTTCCCATCTGCTGCCCACACAGTTCGTCTCCTGACACCTTGTGTGCGTGTGCGCATGCGCGTGGTTTCTCAGAACAAATGTCTGTGACCAATTTGTTAATGGCAGAGCATCACACAGTGGTAATACTGTTCCCCTTATTAGTGCTGTATTTACTTTTGCAGATCCCTCCATAGATTATTACTGGAATTATTACTATGAATATTTTAAAAGGTACATGACTAGTTAAATTATTTTTTGAACTTGTTGGCATAAATGCACCAAACACTTGGGGTAAGAAATGTACTGAGAGAAGGCGTGGGAAGAAGGCAGTGTAATGGTTTGGAAGTGGCTAGTGTGTCTTCATAAAGTGGACTCTATTTTGCAGTTATCCTGTATGAGGGTGTTAGGCAAAGAACTACCTGACCTTAATTTCTGGATACTTTGGAAGTTAGCTTGTAGCTTCACTGGCAGTAAAGAATTGGGGTCAGAATGGAGGTCTTCCGTCTGCTAATCTGGTTTGCCTTTTTTTTTGAATGCTTGACTCTCCGAGTCACGTTGGTGGCATTGTTGGAATTTGCAGTCCTTCAGAATCTGACTTGCAAGCTGCATTAAAAAAGGAACTTTTAAGTATTAAATCGTAAATCCTCTAAAACATTATCAGTGGCTTAAAAAATTAATCAGTTCAAGTGGACAGAAATATTAATGCATTATCCTTAGCAAATGTCAGTGGAATGTCCATACCTGGGATTTTTCAATATTAAGACTAAATCCCCCTTTTAAACTGTGAAATAGATCACACATACAAAACAGCCCGCAGGAACTCATATGGAGTTTAAAGAATAGTAATAAAGTGGACACGTGTGTACCCACCAGCTTAAGAAATAGACAATTTTAGAAAATTTGGAAGGCCCCTGCGTTCCCTTAGGTTTATACCTCTTCCCCCCAAGTAGCTACCAGCAACACAAAGACCACAGCATCCTGAAAACACAGATTTTCATGGTGACATGATGAAAGACAATAGGAAAATCTAATTGCCATACATGGAAGCAATTCATGGGATTTTGGAGAAAACCTGTTTGGCCTCTTGCACCATTAAAACCCACATAGTCTCCAAGGACTGATGCTCATTCAGCAGTTTGGGACTCAGGCAGGAGCACGACAGTCTCTGTGTCTGTGGGCATCCTGCTCTGTGCTCAGAGGACACCTGCTCCCTGGATAGAGGACAAGGAGAGGAGCAAAACTTCACGAAGGCCATTCTGTGTTGGGCACAGCCTTATTTCATCTATTTTTCTCAACATCCCCAGAAATAACTGTCATTGCCCACATGGCACAGATGAGACAAAGCTCAGAGAGAATGGACAAGTTGCCTAACTACATACGGCCAATAAAGACCAGAGCTGGGACTTGAGGGCCCGTTTTTTTTTTTTTTTTTCTTTTCTGACTTAAAATGCAGGATTCTCCCTCTACACCAGAGTTTTTGTATTATGTAATATCTGGAGCCCTTGGGCCATAGAGCAAATGTCAGAGATAGGAGGTTTTTTGGTTGTTGTTAATACCGACATTGATTTATCCTTAAGTGGCATTTTGGAGGTCGTATGGTGATATTAGGACCCAATTTAGAAGTTTCCAATTTCCTAACACCTGGACCGGAGCTCTATGAGCAGAACCTCCCATTCAAATGTTCTTCATGTGCTGGCATACAGAAAGGTTTTGCATGGCCCCTGGCAGCATGAGCATGGGCGTCTATTCAGGTGGTCCCTGATGTTGAGGTTGAATGAATATTCCCCTTTAGGATATAGCTACCTTCCTTGTCTTCCCCTCCTCTGAAGGGACCTGCTCTGTGTGTGGCACCGTTTCAGGAGCTGAGGATATAAGACTGAAGCGAAAGTCTCTCTTAGCCCAGAACATGTAACACAGCTCTCATAAGCCTGTCGAGAGGGAGGTGCTGTTTCAGGGTCTGGGCAGCCCAGAGTCAGGAGCCTCGCCCTAGCTGGGGTTTGGTGATGGTCACAAATGGCTTACACAAGAAGGTGGCATGAGATGAGTTTCTAAGAATGAATAAGGGTAGAAGCAAATGAGAAAGAAATGATGGTGAGCAGCGGCTGGTAAAAACGTCCCACATAGGGGACCAGCATAGATAAGGAGTTGAGAAGGGACCTGTGTGGTGCATTTGAGGAACTGTGAGTATGAATTTTGTCCTGAAGATTTTGGGGAGCACCCAAAAGATTTTTTTAGGTAAAGATATTAGGGTCACTCTTGGTATAAATGCCGGGAGTGGTTTAGGTAGGCTTGTTGTCAACCTGGTCGTCCTCTGGGTGGGATTTCCCTGTCATTGTCTCTGTAGGATCCTGAAAGCCCTCATGTCTGGCTGCCGGGCCTGGGGTGGCTATAGCACTAGTATTTGTGGGGGTCTGCATTTGGAGAACAAAAGAAGAAAAGAATGAGTTCTGGTATCTCTATTTTAATGCTATACCAATGGAAAAAAGAAAAAAAGAGAACTTAAGCAGTCTCATTGCATGGGTTTAGAACCGAATGACAAACGTTGAGCACAGGTGCCTGGATGGTATGTAAATAGGGCAGTGGTGTGTTCACGCGCCAACGGTGATACAAGCCTGGGATGGCTAGTCTGCGCCACAGTGTCAGGTTAGCAGGTCTGAGAGTGTAAACCCCTATTAATATGTATGCCTCCAGCACTGCATGCAAATGCTACATTCGTTCCATACAGATATGGGCAGAAAAATCTCAGTGAACGAAACTGTCTGCAGTGGGGGGCGTGGGGGTGTTCTGGTAAACTTATTATTACGTTTTAACAAAGGCGAAGCCTAAACCTTTGTTGCTTTGCCAACAGTGTCTCCAAAAGTTAGATGACACGCCAGGGTGCAGCTAACTTTAACTCAAAAATGTAACTCCCTTTTGCTCGTTGTACCGGCCGGAGGTGACAGACACTGATCGCCACAGATCACTATATGGGGCAGGCAGATGGTCGAAGAGGTGACCTCTGGAGTCCCTGGTATCCTCAGGACACCGTCTGGAAGTGATATTTCTGGAAGTTTATGAGGACGCCCGTTTGAGACTGTTCACCTTTGACTGCCTTGGGTCCTCAAGTCAGAATACACAGGAACAAAATCCTAGCAGTGGAATCATTTTCAATGATTTCGTATTATGTGTGTAAGGAACTGAGGACTGGATTTTAGTTAAAAGCAAAGGAAATTCGTTTTGAATTGTAGCACACACAATGTGAGTAAGAAACAAGAAATAACTTCCTAGGGGCACCTGGGTGGCTCAGTGGGTTAAAGCCTCTGCCTTCGGCTCAGGTCATGATCCCAGGGTCCTGGGATCGAGCCCTGCATTGGGCTCTCTGCTCAGCAGGGAGCCTGCTTCCCACCCCCGCCCCTCTGCCTACTTGTGATCTCTGTCTCTCAAATAAATAAATAATCTTTAAAAAAAATAAAGAAGCAACTTCCTATAATATGTGGGTTAGAAAAGAAAGTCTGAAGGCTCTTTTGACTTTTAAAATGACCTATTTTAGGGACGCCTGAAAGGCTCAGTTAGTTGAGCATCTGCTTTTGGCTCAGATCATGATCCCAGGGTCCTGGGATCAAGCCCCACGCTAGGCTCCTTGCTCAATGAGGAGCCTGCCTCTCTGTCTCTCTCTGATGCTTCCCCTGCTTGTACTCTCTCTCTCTCTCTCTCTAATAAATAATTTTAAAAATTTTTAAAAAATGACCTATTTGAACAAAACATTGTATTTCCATCACGATGCCTCTTTTCACCCATGTCTCAAATGGGAATGATCCATCATAGTTGATGCTTAAGTTGAGATGATCAATGAAAGTCTGATGGAAAAGCCCTTTGTGTGTCATAGAAGAAAGACACCGTTATGTAGACATATGAAATGAAGCTCTCTCTATGGAGACAGGTGCACAGAGGTCTGATTGGCTTTACTTTTGGGACCTTTATAATTTTATGAAAATGCGATTGAGAAACACGGGGAAAACAGTGTAGTCTGGCTTGTGAGAGTCGGGGAACTGCATGTGCCCCAATGTAGGGGAGTGGAGGGGAGAGCAGGCTTCATCACTGGTTGCTCTGGACTTGGCAGATTCTCTTAAATCCCTCCAGATCACACATCGAAAGCCAAGTGGTGGTAATTATTCCTGAGGCCCCCTAAATGTTATGTTTTGAAATGGGAATTAATACCAGGCAAAAAGTGCCATGTTTTAGGAAAGATCCGGTTTTCTTCTTCCTTACGGTTTTTTCTTTTAAAAAGAATTATTTGAGATGAGCTGACATGTATGGCTCCAAAAAGGAGTCAACCTAACCTTATTCATGAGGCGGGAGAATGTCGAAGTCTGAACAATGTTGGATTACAAGGTTATTTTGAAGGACAGGATATGCAATAATTAGAACAGGCAGAAATTAAACCACAATGAACAGTAATCCTAAAGAAAATTAAAACACAGAAAACACTGCATTATTTATTTGGATTCAATGGGAACTTGCCAAGGGAGAGGCAGCTGGCTTTCTGTTCTTTGAAATGTTTGTAGACTAGAGGAGAAGCTGTCAATCAGATTTAAGCCCTCACTTAATTCTTGCTCTTAGGCCAGATCTAACTGTATGGAGAAGTGGGGAAGAGACACAGTTAACAAAGTGACTCAGGACAGCAGAGACATGGGCCATCGTGACAGGTATACCAGAGCTTGGATTCTGCCTGTGCCAATTTCATATCACTATCTGCCATTTAGGCTCTGTCCTCAGACCTTGGGGACCTTAGGAGCTGATTTTAGAGGCAGACGAGGCCTGGCTTTGAAGGACGGCATCTCCTTTTATTATGTCTGTTCCTCTAGGAAACAGAGTAATAAGGGTTTCTGCTTCACTCATTTCCCCATATCTAAATTTGCACATTTGTAAAATGGAAATACAAAATCTGTAACTTGGGACGCCTGGGTGGCTCAGTGGGTTAAGCGTCTGCCGTCAGCTCAGGTCATGATCTCAGGGTCCTAGGATTAGTCCCACATTGGGCTTCTAGCTCAGCGGGGACCCTGCTTCTCCCTCTGCCTACTGCTCCTTCTGTTCCTGCTCTCTGTCAAATAAATAAATAAAATCTTTAAGAAACAAAAAGAAGTCTGTAACTTCTAAGATTATTATAAGAATTACAAATTAGCTCTTATTTGTAATTAAAACACTTGGCTTAGTGCTTAATAACTGATAGTTTTGTTATTGCTGCGAAATAACTTAGGCATTGAGACACAATCTTGGCACAAAAATGTATATAAAGAGTCACTTTGTTTTGTCTTTGGAGAAAAAGGAATACTATTTCCAGTCTTCAAACTGATCGCCGTTGATAATAATTTATTTTATTTTATTTGGACTTCCTTGAAGTAACATTATTTTGATTACTGTTACTCACAGTGTTGTATGAAACGTCATCATTAAACAGGCTGCAAAATTTTCCTGGGCGCTAATGTCCGTTATAGAATTTTCACTGATGAGCATAGAAGTTGAGCCTTTTAATAAGAATAAGCATACTGACTTAATGACTCCCATGTATTCAAGGTGAAAAAAAATTCTCATTAGTGCAACTTGGCATAATACATATTATTTTAAGTTCGCAAACGAACTGTTTCCCAGTTCAGGCTCAGGACCCTGTGATTTTCAGGCAGATCTTTAATGATGTCTTGCTTCCTCACAAGCATTAGGATAAACATCAAGGTTATTTAAATGTCAGCTTTTAAAAAGGATGAAGGAGACCAGACCGAGGGAAGACTGAGGAGAACCTATAGTTCTGTTGCAGTTCTGCATTTTAACTTAAAAGGGTAGAAATTAACATTTAAATTCTGCTACTGCCTCCTGAAAGGGCACAGTTTCCAGAGTCAGTTTTTGATCTGAAGGAGGAGATCTGTCAGTGTCCATGGCAATTTCCAGGCAATGTGGATTTTTGAGGGCCCCTCACTGCAGTGGGCTTGCTCACTGGGGGCGTCCCCCGTTCTGTTATCTGTGTTCTTCCGTGCAGTGCTCCGTGACTTTGATAAAGAGAAGCCGATAATCATCTACAGCGTCTGTTACAATTAGTATTACTCGTGTGCTCACACTTGCCATTTGTCATGCTCAGCACAGTCTTGGCAGGCCCAGAATTTCTGCTCTTTTTCATCCAGAAATGAATTTATTTTGTGACCTTTGTTATGGATAACCATGCTGTGTATGACCCATAACCCACATCTGCGAGAGGATTCTAGATGCTTCTGCAGGGCGACTCTTCAGGCACTTACCGCACTGTGTCAAAGGACTGATTGGATTTTTCTCTCTCCACAGCCAGGTAGACTGGGGTTCCTTGAGCTCAGGGAATGTGGTCAGTCCTATTTTTAACCTCAGCACCAGACATGGTGCCTGGTGTGTCTTAGCCTCCAATAAATGTTTTAATGAATAAATAAAATTGCGTGGCATTTTCCCTCACTGTTGCACAGCACGTAAGTTTATTTCCAGATTCATTTCTACTCCAAACTCTTAATGAGGCCCTGACCTATTTTGCCATACTCCTGGCTCCCTTCTCCTTCCATTTGCCTCCTAGCAGAGACACATTGCTGTGTCCCAAAGATTTGTCTGTCAAGGAATGATGAGGGATGTTGCCTGTGCTGACTTACATGAGTAGTAGTTAATTGCTGAAATCAACAGTCCTTGGGTCTGAGCACAACAGAGGTTTATTTCTTTCTCACGAAATGGGTTGATGTGGGTTGGCAGCAGATGGGGCGGTGTTGGGACTGTGCTTGGTGCCTTGATGTCTCTGCTGTCCCCTTGGGTCTGAGAATGCTGCGCTGGTTGAGCTACAGGTAGCGTGCAGGAAAACAGAGTGAGGGACTCTGGTGGGTCATGAGCGGTCCCAGGGTCTGGTGGCCATCGCCAGTCCCTGTCACAAACTTTTTACCAGTAGTCTGTCCTTCAAGATGAGGCAGAAATACTGTAGTCCTCCCTTCTCTGTGGGGGTTACATTTCAAGACCTCCAGTGGGTGCCTGAAATCCCCGGTAGCTCTGAACCCTATATATATGATGTTTTTTCATATGCATCCACACGTGTGATAAAGTTTAATGTGTAAATCGGGCACAGTAAGAGATTAACAATGACCACAAATGATTAAAGAGAGCAGTTATAACAATATACTCTAAGAAAAGTGGAGTGAATGTGATCTCTCTTTCTCAAAGTACCTCATTGAACTGTGTTCGCCCTTCCTCTTGTGACGGTGTGAGATGACAGAATGCCCATGTGGGGAGGCAGAGTGAGTGGATGGCGTAGGCACCGTTACACGGTGTCAGGTCACTACTGACCTTCTGATGGTAAGTGGGAAGGAAGATCATCTGCTTCGGGGCCATGGTTGACTATGAGTAAGCGACACTGTTCAATGCAAATCTGTAGATGACGGGGGGCTCTGTAGTGCCAAATGCTTGGTGCGTCCATTCAGCCTTTAATATGCTTACCATGTTCTCACAAGAGCTGAATTTGAGTTTCAGGGAGAAGAAGGCACTCCCTATAGGAGAAGTAATACTTTGAGTTGAGAACTGTTTTTCTCTCTTCTTTGTTTTGACTGTAGACCCGTGAAGCCTGGTTCAGTCACAGATGAGACTGTCTCTCATCCCAGTCTCGGGTGGGCAGTGAGATCTCATCATAATATGATGAAGAGGGGATACAGGTTCCAATGTGAAATGCAGACTTGATTTTTTTTTTCTAAGTTCATGAAAAAATATTTTTAGGTTAAATTGTACTGTCACAAAAAGTACAAAGTAAAGAAAGTGAAACTCATAGTGTACCCAGCTGGCCATATCCTGAACTGAGAGGACTCACACGGTCTCTAGGAAGTTATTTCCTCAATACCTGTCTCCCCCAGGTAAGAACTTTAGCCTGCCCCCATTTGAAAATTGGAACTGGTTGGAGGATAGGAGCCAACTTCCAATGGACAACTATGTTATGTCTAACTTCACTAAACCATGGGGCTTTATTGTATTTTTTTTTTAGCTGAGATATAGTTGATATGTGACATATTAATTTCAAGTGTATAACATAGTGATTTGATATTTGT
This sequence comes from Mellivora capensis, assembly GCA_004024625.1. Lineage (NCBI taxonomy): Eukaryota > Metazoa > Chordata > Mammalia > Carnivora > Mustelidae > Mellivora > Mellivora capensis. The sequence continues at coordinate 119,256 of PISX010003003.1, read as the reverse complement.
ATATGGTGTGAAATGATCACCGCAATAAGTCTAGTTATGATCCATCACCACACATAGTTAGATTTTTTCCTAGTGACAATAACTTTTTAAAAAAAATATTTATTTTAGAAAGAAAGAGAAAGTGGGGGGAGGAACGGAAGGAGGGAGAAAGAGAGAATCTCAAGCAGACGCCATGCCTAGTGTGGAGCCTGACTCGGGGCTTGATTCCATAACCCTGAGATCATGACCCCAACCCCAAGATCGTGACCACAACCCTGAGATCGTGACCACAACCCTGAGATTGTGACCTAAGGTGAAATCAAGTCAGATGCCCAGCCAACTGAGTCACCCAGGCGCCCCTCTTGTGACAAGAACTTTTAAGATCTACTGTCTTAGCAACTTTGAAATATAGTCTGTGGTATTGTTAACTGTAGTTTTTATTCCATACATTGCCTCTCCAGGACTTATTTATTTTAGACCTGGAAGTTTGTACCTTCTCACACCCTTCACCCATTTCGCTCATCCACTATCAGCTGCCTCCAGTAACCATCAATCTGTTCTCTGTGTATTTTCTTTTGTAATTTTTTAAAAGTTTACATTTATCTGACATGACTGTACATGAATCAGACATATAATATAATGCTATACAGGTAAGCTTTGAGGATGATCTGTTGTGAAAATTATTTTTGAGTCATGTTCTTTGTGAAAAAGCTCGTGTCTGAGTCCCTTGAGTGACCGAAAAAAATGGACATTTCCTTTTGGGGTCATATGTAACAATTCATAAGTTTATTCTAGAAAAGAAATTAATTCCTTTCAGCTCAAGAGAGATACATCTAAGTGTAAAAATTAGGAATAATCTGAAGGCTTCAAAGAGTTTGTGGAAATTCCCAGTTTGTGACTACAGGATAGCAAATACACTGAGAGAATCTGGCCTCTTCCAGTGGGTTGTGCCTTTTTTTTTTTTTTTTTTTGTCATGCAAACTTGTGCATGTATTTTATGAAGTGTTAATGCAGTTAGTATCTAATGTTCCTAATTTATGCAATTGGATATTTCATAAATGGGCTTTCTGCATGCACGCATTTGTACACATTAATATTTATGCAAGTATTCAAATCAATGCAAGGGCATCTGTCTGAGTATGTGATAAAAATATGCATATGCATGAACATTTGTACCAGGGGATAAGTCCCCAAAGTTAGTGATTGCTGAGGTTACAGTTTTCAACTTTTGTCCTCTTGACGAAATTTCTTTGACTAGAAAAGGCAGGCAGAGAAATAGCACCGGCATTCATAGTGACAAACAAAATTGTTTTATTTAACTGTATTAAGTAGATGTAAATGACAAGTCTATGGAAGCTTCTCTAGTCAGCAATGCCATATGTAGAAAACACATTAGAAAATGTAGCAGTTGTCACAAAGAGCATGTATTCTCATTTATTGCCAATACAAAGAACATGCTGTTGGTAATGAGAAAATTTTTGTCAGACCTATTTTATTTCTTTATTATTTCTTTATTTCAGCTTGAATTTGACCCCTAGAAATAATCAGCACAGTCAGTACGGGAATTCCTGGGCTGATTTTAGGAGGCATATACAAATGTAAAAGGTAACAAGAGAGGGATCAGGGGAGGAAAAATTCTCATTTCAAGTCCTCTGGTCACTGTTGATGTGCTTGACCATGATATCCCAGGGGATTCTAGTTTTGGAATCTCTTACAGGCTGGAAACCCCAGTCTCTGGGAGGCCAGGACCTTCTGGGGCACTGCTTTGGAACTAGAAATTGACAGCCCTCCCTGCTTGGAGATCTCCTGACCTCTACCCTATATCTTTATTCTAGAGGAAAATCGTTCCTTGATCTCTTCATACTTCTGATTCTGATTTGTCTATTCATTAGGTACAACTAGCAAAGCATTTCTCTTAATTTATAAACTTAGTTGTTGGTAAATTTTCAGGCTCCCGTGTTTTCATTTTATGGCAGGCCGCAAGTAAACAGAGTTGATCTGAAATAGCAGTTTTGCAGTTTGAAGATGTGTTGAAGACTTTTATTTAACTTTTCTCTTTTAGTTTCTTTCCTTTCTTTTTTCTTCCTTCCTTCTTCCTTATTTCTTTCTTCCTTTCTTTTGTGCATTCCTTTGCTGAGGAATTTATAATCTATCAGCTGTTTGAAGAGATTGAGAATTGTGGTGTACTTTGTTATGCTTGAGCAACATCTTCCCAGTAAAATTTTGGTTGGCTGCTTTTAAGCTGAAAAGTCAGGGAATTAGCGTTTTTTGTTTTTTTTTTTTTTCCCTTAGGGAAAGAAAAGGTTGAGAAAATTGTGAATGGCTTAGGTATGAATTGAAAGGAATTGCTTGCTCAGTTATACTGTCCTTTCTCAAAGCCCCATTAGTGCTTGTTTTCCATGATTCACTGAAGGGAAGGGACAGGTTTTTGTATCATTGTGTCATATGTGGAGGGCAAGGCTGTCACTATCCATGTGACTGAAGTGGCTGGTTAAAATGTTCTTAATCTCTCATGGGCATAGAGTGTTGCCTGCTTTGGTGTTTTCCAGTTTTATCATTCTGGGCAAGCCCTATGGAGAGAGACAGCGCTTGGATCACATGGGCTCAGAACCATTGGCAAGGATTTTGTCTGCCTTGGTGGTGTTTACTTGGTCCGCCTCTAAGAAGAGGTCATCCATTTAGGCTCAAAGAAGAAGGGGCATCAAATTTCCCAGTGGGAAGGAGTTCTATATGTTGTGGACTTGGAGATGAGGCTAGAGTGAGCAAAGGAGAACGTGGCACAGGATGTAAAGTACAGAGAAGACAGGCCCATGATAAGAGTTGGTATTTTACTACAAATACAGTGGAAGCCATAGAAAGTTTTAAAGGAGGGGTGTGACACAATTTGATTTACATTTTCAAAAAGATTACTTGGCAGATGTGTGGGAAAAAATGAATTACATGGCGCTAAGAATGAACACAGGGAATGATTATGGGGGACAGGTAAGATAGGATGGTTAGGGTTAAGCTAGTGGTAGAAATGGAGAAAAGAGGACAATTTTATGTTTTATTTTGGAGGTGGGGCTCCTTCAGCTTCATGCTAAAGAATGAAATGTGGAGAATGAGGGAGCAGAGAAAACAGAGGTGTCTCCTAGAATTTTCGTTCTAGCAAATGGGTGAAAGGTGTGGTCATGTCACTTAGACATGGAAGACCAGGGAAGGAACAAACAATGGAAGGTAGAAATGCCACTTGGTTGTATCTGAACATCCAAATGGAGGCGACCAGTAAGCTCTTCTCCCTACAGCATTTAACTCCAGGGAGAGAGCGGGGAAGGAGGTATAAACTGGAGTGAGTCATCCGCATGTAGATGATATTTCAAACCCTGGAATTAGCTAAAGTCACCTAGAGGGAAAGTACAGAGATAAGGGGAGCCAGGACCAAGCCCTTAACTCTCCACCTTGTACAGGTCTGGTGGAAGGGGAGGAAGGAGCCATGGTGAGTCCAGGGCGATGACAGAGAAGTAAGATAAATTAGGAAACAGAAACCAAGGGAGGAAGATATTTTTAAAAAGGATAGCGGTCAACCAGCAAATGCTGCTGAGGGGTCAGATAAAGGGAGGACACCGAGAAGCTCATTAAATCTGACGCCGTCAAGGGAGTTGCTGACCTTGGCAAGAGTAGTGTTAGTGGCGTTGTGGGCCGAGGGTCAGGCTGGAGTGGGAGATGATGAATTGGAAACAGTGAATAGAGGTCACTTGTTGAACAAGTTTTGCTGTGGAGGGCAGCCAAGAAGGGACTGAAGCTGGAGATAAATGTAAGGTCAAAAGATTTTTGAATATATTTATCTTTTTGTTGTTGTTTGGTTTCCATATGAGAGCTACTAAAGCATATTTGAATTAATATCGATGGGATTGATCCAGTGGAGTTAAAGCTGGGGATACACAAGGGGAAGAGAGGGTTGGGGGGAGAGAGGAGGCAAAGCACAGGTAAAGGGGTCGGCCTTTGATTGGGCCCAGGAATGTTTCTTCCACTGTACCAGGAGGGAAAGCACAAGGTGAGGAGTTTTATGCTTGGGTACAGGTTGGCTTGTGGTTAGTGGAGGAGGGCGAGGTAGTCACAAAGGGCTGCTCCCGGTTTTTCTGGATCTGGGCCTGTGGCCTCTGCTTGCCATACCTTTCCACTGCCTTCCCCTGACCTCCTCTTTCTCAGGGCTTCAGAGTCTGGTCTCGGCTCAGTCACCCATCCCGTATATGTCCAAGTCCTTCTGTGGGTGTTTGCAAGTAGTGCTGTAGCCAGGCTTGAAATGAGCCTGAGTAACGCTTTTACCTTGATGTTGAGCTGCCCAGGAGGGTAGCTGACTGGCCATATGTGGCTACTGAGTGCTTGAAAGGTGGCTTGTGTAGTGGAAGAATTGAACATTTAATTTTATTTAATTTAACTTTAAAACTAATACTTGATGCAGTTATTAGAAAACTTTTACTCGGTTGGGGACAATATAGATATCTTCATTAAAATTGAGCACCTAGACTGTGAGTGTAAATTGGATCCTGGGGGCACCTGGGTGGCTCATTCGGTTAAGGGTCTGCCTTCTGCTCAGGTCATGATCCCAGAGTGCTGGGATCAAGCCCTGCATTGGGGAGTCTTTCTCCCTCTGCTCCCATTCCCGCTAGTGCACTCTCTCTACCAAATAATTATATAAAATCTTAAAAAAAAACCTTTAAAAAATGAAAAAATAAATAGTACCCTGATTTCAAAGACTTAGCTAAAATATATGTAAACTCTCATGTATAGCTTTATATTGACGGCAAACATGTTGAAAGGACAATAATTTGAGCTAGACTATATTGCTAAATTAATTTCACTTGATTTTGAAAATTTTCTTTTTTCAAAGTAATTACTAGAGGGGTGCCTGGGTGACTCAGTGGGTTAAGCCTCTGCCTTTGGCTCAGGTCATGATCTCAGGGTCCTGGGATCGAGCCCCGCATCGGGCTCCCTGCTCAGCAGGGAGCCTGCTTCCCTCCCCTCCCCCCCGTCTGCCTCTCTGCCTACTTGTGATTTCTCTCTCTGTCAAATAAGTAAATAAAATCTTTTAAAAAAAAAAAAAGAAGACTACTACCATGTCATCATCTCCAGAAAACCAATGCCATTTAAAAAATAAATAAATAAAATAAAAGTAACTACTAGAAAAGTTAAAGTTCATGGCTTAAGTCGCATTTCTAATGGGTGGTACTGTTTTATGGGCTGTGCCTTTAAGAAAAGCTCCTGTTTTAGATATACACTTGGTCATGACTGCGTAGGAGTCAACCACATCTCACCTTAAGGAGCAGTGACTGTTCAGGAAACATGACCTCTCAAGGTTGGTGCAAAACCAGGACTTGAATCCCAGCTCTCCGGCTACCTACAGGCTGTGCCCTGGCTCACAGGCTGCAGGGAAGTCATTTGTGCATTCTTGCTTTCGAGTTATTCTGTGTTTTTACCCTAGCAAAGGATATTTACATGGACACTTAAAGACAAGAATTTGGTTTCTAACTTGAGTTGTTGACATCATGATTCTCGGGATCTGGTTTTAATGTACTGTTACTGATTTGGCTTTGATTTAGCGGAAGATTCACAGTTTACAGTCAGGCCTCTCTCTGTCCTTGAATTCAAAGACTGACCGTCGGCTCTTTCACATCTCACTCACTACTAATAACGACCACCATTTGCTCCGTGCACTGGGTCTCCTATCGCCAAGCGCCAGCATGCCCTTTGTCCATTATTCCATGTCTGATGATACCCTCCTTTCATCTTGCAACTGTTCGGCTCTCATTAAGAATCCCTGTGAAGAAAAGAATTATGTGTTTCTTATAGGAATAATTTAAAGTTACTATAAATTTCACATGGTTAAGCTAAAGTCTGTGACTCGCCATAGAGTTCTGTGGGCATTTAAGGTTGGTGCCCAGCAGGCAGAGGGAGAGAGAACAGCAGGCTCTCTGCTAAGCAGGCAGCCTGATGTGGGGCTCGATCCCAGGACCCTGGAATCATGACCTGAGCCAAAGGCAGCTGCTTAACCAACTGAGCCACCCAGGCCCCCTTTGGCATCTCTCACTGTTCTTCAGGCTCCAACCCATCTGTGTTTTCTTTCCAGAGAGGGGCCTTTGTATCTCATCTTTGAGTCCTGAGGCCCAAGGAGAGAACTTGTTCTATCGACAGGAGGGTTCGTAGGTTGTGCTTCTCTCTTCACGCCATCAATCCTCCCTCCCTCCTGAGTCCTGTTAGCAGAGCTTAGTCAGCGTGACTCCTCAGCCGGCTGCAGGAGCAGCACTGGGGTCACGTGCTCTCACCGAATGTGAGAGTGAGGGCTTCTCCGTTGGCTCACACAGATCCAAAGAAAATCTCTCCCTGGCCCTTCCAGCTAATGAGGGACAGATTTCTTTCTTGGAGTCTAAGTCCTATAGTAATATGTCCCTGGGGAAAAGAATTGGCTGGAAATCCCTAGAATAAGCTCTATAATACTCAATAACCTTGGGACAAACTCTGGGTAATTTCCTCATAGGTGTACATAGAGACCAAGCATTTGGCTCATTGTTTATGAGCCAACGCTTGCAATAGGAAATTAAAAAGAAAAGAGCAAGTGAAAAACAGACCACAGAAGAAGCAGAACTTCATATAATCAAATTCCAAGTTTATTTAAGTCCTCTTTGAAAAATTAGTCAAATTTCGTAAGGATAGCAAATGAATCCCGTGGATATAAATCACGCCTACAGCTCCATGTTATCATGGCTTCAGCATTTACCTTGGGTCTCTCTCCAGACAGGATACAATTTCAGAACTGAGAAATTTCAGAATTTCATCTTGACCCTGGTGAAAAGGGAATTCTTCTGTCTGTAACATGGCAACAAGATACCAGTAGCTTCTCAGGCAATTTTGGGGGGCATCTGATGAGATATTGGTATTTTTATATGGCATGTAGGATTTCATAAGAGTTATAATGGAGAGTTTAGCTAAAATGTTCTTTTCTGCTCTTTCTCAATTTACCGGTGGCAAGTCTTGCAGTGGTGGCTTCCTATTTTACAAATCCACATTTGCGAATAACCCATATTTACAGACAGCTGTCCCCCACTCCCAGGCCCCCTGCTGAATAAGAGTATTATGAAAAACCTCAGAACTTTTGAAGAATGAGTGAATTTTTAGCCAGAGGAAAAGTAGAAAGTGCCCAAAGTACTGTTCCTGATTTTGTTTTTAAATTTTGTTGTTCTCCCTGAAATTCCAGTAGTTGGATTCTCTTTAGTTAAGAAACATCTCCTTTTCTAAAAGTGAAGGCTAAGGAGAGGTCAGTAATTCATAAGTTAAGTGTGAATCAGATTGCTTTCTTCAGGAGGGTAAGTGAGGTCAAGAAGAAGCTAGAAGAGAAGCTAAGTGTGTTTGGTGGAGAGAGGAAACCCATGCTTTTGGAGAGTGGACACTTTGGGAAAGGAGACAGAACAGAACCAGTGAAGAGGAGAAAGCAAGGGGTTTGGAGCAACTCTGCCCTGAGGACAGGGAAACCTTTGGGGCTCGGGCTACTGAGTTGTAAGAGGGGAAAGATGAACTTTCGCTTTTTCAAAATGCTCCTAGGAGTCATCCTATATTGATACAAATGGTGCGTCCATATGATGGAATATTCTGCAGCCATTGAAGAAACAGGTAGATTTATGGTTAAAAAGAAAGTACAAAACAAACTGTATAGTATGCTCCCATTTCTGCATATAATTTTGAGAGGTTAATATGCATATATGCATGCCTTTTTACATGCATATATGCAGAATATTTTTGGATAAAATGTAATAAACGGTAACTTGACTGCCTCTGGGAAAGGAGCCTGGGGACCTGGGTCTGAGGTAGGGTTTTTGTTTGCAGTTTGGGGGGTACAGTTTGACTTTTTATGTACATTACTTTTAAGTTTAAAAAAAGAACTAGTTGAAAGTTTTCTAAGATTACTCTTAACCTTAGGAACTTTAGTTTGTGTGTCTGAGGAGGTGGGAAGTTGGGGAGGGGGTGGGGCAAGGAGAAATAGGGAGGAGGGGGCAGGTAGGGGAGGTAGGGAGGAGGCAAGTAATCTTTTTGTCCTTTCTCCTGAGTTGCAAAGCTCAGGGCTCTTGTACACCAGAACTCCTCTATTTTTATTACTTCAGCTGGATTATGGTTAAATAAGCTTTTTCTGGGCCAACCTGGAACTGAACTACTATTTATAATCTCTTTCTGTGGGGAAAACTACAGTGTTCCAGAGAGCATGCTAAACTAAATTGTCTCCACCCATCCTCTCTCAATATCATGTCTACTACATTCCTAGTGGAAAAAAAAAAAAAAAAAAGAGGTCCTGCCTCTCTACATTCCCACTCATCTCATCAGAAATGACAGAAACACTATATGCAGTTATGTGCTTACATACCTTCTGGGTTTTCATTTGTTCCAGCAAGATACTGTCTGTTTTGCACTTTATTTTCCAACTAACTTATAATTTTTTTCTGAGGAGAGGTAGTACCTTCTATTTTTTTCCATGCCTAGTAGAGAGCTCTAGGCATCTGTTAACTATTTGTGGGATCATAGGTTAAGGTGTGGGTAGGTGTCTAAGCAGATTGGTCACTGTAACCTGTCATGGATAAAACCTTCTTGGCCTCAGAGACGTTGTAGCGGGGACTCTAGCCTGGTACCCGGGTTCTCGGCATTGGCAGTGTTGGCATCTTGGTCCTGGTCATTCCTTGTTTTTGGCCACTGTCTTGTGCCTTAAAGGAGGTTTAGCAGCATCTCTGGCCCCTCCTCACTAAATACCATTATGGAACCCCAGTTGGAACATTCAAAAATATCTGTAGACATTGCCCAATGGTCCCTGGGGGGCAAAATCACCCTAGAGGACTGTTGCTGATTCGCAGTGATTTTGGATTTGCTAGTCAGTCTCCAAGAATTTTTCTATATTGGCAGAAAAGTCTTCAAATCTTGGAGACCTAGGGGTGGGGTCAAAGCAAGTCTTTCTGAAAGCTTACATCGTGCTTTTGTGCAGAATTAGCCCCCGCAGGGCACATAATTAGAAAAGGAACACGGAAGGAAGTGTTGGCTGGATTTCATCCTCCATTTGTCTCCTCCTGTCATTCCTGCTGGGTTTTTGAATAGGAGGAGTTTCTGTGGCCTGGAACGAAGTCCTGAAGTCTACCTGAATTGAGAAATAGCAGGTTCTGGGAGCCAGTGCCTGTGTGGAAGGATGGAATGACAGACTAGACTGGCTTCCACGTTAAATCAGCTGTGCTCTTGTTGCTTCCGAATAGCATATTAAGAAAACTCTTCCTCATTAAATGAACAAGGGGCCAATTATGCTTCTCAGGTGCATTCACCTAACAAATGTTTACTGAGCATCTACCATGTGCCAAGGGAAAAAAAAATACTCTTGTCCCCCTGCACCCTTATTTCTCAATGAAGCATTCTATTTCTGTGCCCTTGGTAGGATCATTTTATTTTTTATTAATGAGAATCTTTCTTATTAATACCATCTTCTTTTTTTCCACTTCCAATTAATTTACTCACTTTCGGAAGGACCAATTATAATTAAAAGCAAGAGGAACAGCAATCAAAGACATGGCTGGAATTCTCAGAATAATTCTTAGCTGTGTGTCAGTGCTCCGTGAAAGCACACACATGCTGGGCTGCATTCTGGAGACCCTCTTTAACGGTTCTTATATTTATACGTTTTCCTCCAACCCATTGGCGCATCAGCTGCCAAGGCAGTTTGTAGAATCTCCTTCCCTGGAGGTCTTTAAAAATAGAACTAAATACCCATCTGTCCAGAGTGGTTTTGATACAGTCCTGCTGATTAGAAGGAATAGGGCGAGAATTTTCTGTCAAGGTTTGTTTCAGTCTTGAGTGATCTTAAGTGGCTAAGTTTGCTTTTTGGTGGGGGAGGGAAGGATATAAAGTGACACTGTATGAATTTATTGATGTATCACTCTATGCGTCCTGGTTAAATAGGATAAATTATATATTTCTCATGCTTTTAATGTTTCTGAAGCACCTGGCACATTTGGAGTCTTGCAAACAAACCTGTGAGGTGGGTGGGGCCGTCCTCTGGGTCCCTGTGGCACAGGGCAGTCAGCGAGGCCCACAGATGTTCAGCTGTCGGCCCAGACTCAGTGCGGGTTTGGGGTGCCTACTGTCAGCCCTCCAGGTTCCTTGTGCTCTTTTCTTCTTCCCCACCCCCTTCCCCACCTCTTATCATCATGCTTTTTTCTCTTGACCCTCATCCTTCTTTGAGTTTGTGAGTTTTGCTCTACCTTTTGGATGTAAACACAATCTATTAGGAACTAAAAAAAAACTTTTTTAAATTGGGGGGGCCCTATTTATGTCCATTACCTATTCGATTTCCCCTTCCAAAAAAGTGCATTTTCATGTAAAATTCAAGTAAAAATTATTGCCTACCTCACACCCAGACACGCACATGCCTACATATATGTATTTATGTATATGTATATGTGAATTTGTGTGTGTGTGTACAAATATAGGAGAGCAGCAGTATGTATGTATATACATGGATATATAAGGATAGCGGTTCCTGTATTGGTCAGGGCTCAGCAGAAAACAAAGTAAACCCATGTGACAGCAAATAAAGAGATTTTACTGAGGTTTGGGGGTAGTTAAGGGAAAAGGCAAGAGATGGTGAGGCGCCCAGAGAGTCAGAGGGTCATGACCCCTCTTTGGGTTGAAGCGCATGGAGAACTTGGAATCATGGTGTTGTAGTTGTGAGGACAGAGCTTCTGCCAGAGGAGGGCACCACAGGAGAATGAGGGAAGGGAAGAAATACCTCCTCCTCTCCCTTCCTTCCTTCTGTTCTGTCCCTGTTTTCCACTGGCCAGACTCAGTTAGAATAGAGTCGGCAAGGAAGTCGTGGAGATGCAGTATGCTGGGCTCTCCTTCTGGGGCAGAGCAGGGAGAGGAAGGAGGGGAGGGACTGAGGTGGAGGGAAATGGAGACTAACGAGGTGTGCGTGTGTGTATGTGTGTGTGTGTGTGTGTGTGCACGAGAATTTGTCCTTTCCTTAAAATTGAAGTATGGTTGATACACAGTGTTCAATTAATTTCAGATATACAGCACAGTGATTTGACAACTCTATAGGTTATGCTGGGCTCACTACAAGTCTAGTTACCATCTGTCACCATACGGCTGTATTAAAATAGCATTGATTATACTCCCTACGCAGTACCATTCATTCCCATGACTTATTCATTTCGTAAATGGAAGCCTATAGCTTCCACTCCCCTTCACCATTTCGCCTATCCCTCCACCACCATCCCCTCTGGCAACGAGTTTGTTCTCTGTATTTAAGAGTCTGTTTGTTTTGTTTGTTAGATTCCACACTTAAATGAAACCATATGGTATGTATCTTTCTCTGATTGTCTAATTTCACCCAGCATAATACCCTCTAGGTCCATCCATGTTGTTGCAAATGGAAAGATATTTTTCTTTTTATGGCTGAGTAATATTCCATTATATATATATATATATATATATAAATCATATATAAATATATATAATTATATATAAATTATATGAAAATAAATAATTAAAATAATATAGTATATATACACACCACATCTTCTTTATCCATCATCTATCATAGGGTACTTAGGTTGCTTCCATATCTTGGCTATTGTAAATAATGCTGCAATGAACATAGGGGTGCATGTATCTTTTCAAGTAAGTGTTTTAATTTTCTTTGGGTAAGTGCCCAGTAGTGGAATTGTATTTCTGTTTTTAATTTTTTGAAGACCCTCCATTCTGTTTTTCATATTGTGTATATGTATGTAAGTATGTGTGTATGTATGTATGTATGTATATCAACATATAATGTATTATTTGCTTCAGGGGTACAGGTCTGTGAATCATCATTCTTACACAATTCACAGCACTCACCATAGCACATAACCTCCCCAATATCAATAATCCAACCACCCTATCCCTTCCCCCCCCACCCAACAAACTTCAGTTTGTTTCCTAAGATTAAGAGTATCTAGTGGTTTTTCTCCTTCCCGATCCCATCTTGTTTCATTTTTTCCTTCCCTGACCCCCATGACCCCCACCTTGCCTCTCAAATTCATCATATCAGGGAGATCATATGATAATTGTCTTTCTCCGATTGACTTATTTTGCTTAGCATAATACCCTCTAGTTCCATCCACATCATTGCAAATGGCAAGAGTTTATTTTTTGATGACTGCATAGTATTCCATTGTATATATATTGTGTATATATATATGTATATATACACACATATATATATATGTATATACTTATGTATATATATCTCTCACCTCTTCTTTATCCATTCATCTGTTGATGAACATCTAGGTTCTTTCCATAGTTTGGCTATTGTGGACATTGCTGCTATAAACATTTGAGTGGACAAGCCCATTTATATCTTTGAGGTAAATACCCAGTAGTGTGATTGCTGGGTTGTAGGGTAACTTTTTAAGGAACCTCCATACTGTTTTCCAGAGTGGCTGCACCAGCTTGCATTCTTACCAGCAGTGTAGGAGGGTTCCCTTTCTCCACATTATCAACAACATCTGTCATTTCCTGACTTGTTAATTTTAGCCATTCTGACTGGTGTGAGGTGGTATCTCACTGTGGCTTTGATATGTATTTCCCTGATGCCAAGTGATGTGGAGCACTTTTTCATGTGTCTATTGGCCATCTGGATGTCTTCTTTGCAGAAATGTCTGTTCATGTCCTCTGCCCATTTCTTGATTGGATGATTTGTTCCTTGGGTGTTGAGTTTGATAAGTTCTTTATAGATTTTGGACACTAGCCCTTTATCTGATATTTCACTTGCAAATATCTTCTCCCATTCTGTCAGTTGTCTTTTGGTTTTGTTGACTGTTTCCTTTGCTGTGCAAAAGCTTTTGATCTTGATGAAGTCCCATTAGTTCATTTTTGTCCTTGCTTCCCTTGCCTTTGGTGATGTTTCTGGGAAAAAGTTGCTGTGGCTGAGGTTGAAGAGGTTGCTGCCTGTCTTCTCCTCAAGGATTTTGATGGATACCTGTGTCACAATGAGGTCTTTCATCCATTTGTAGTCTATTTTTGTATGTGGTGTAAGGAAATGGCCCAGTTTCATTCTTCTACATGTGGCTGTCCAATTTTCCCAACACCATTTGTTGAAGAGATTATCTTTTTTTCCCATTGGATATTCTTTCCTGCTTTGTCGAAGATTAGTTGACCATAGAGTTGAGGGTCTATCTCTATTATGTTCCATTGATCTATATGTATGTTTTTGTGCCAGTACCATACTGTCTTGATGATTACAGCTTTGTAATAGAGCTTGAAGTCTGGAATTGTGATGCTGCCAACTTTGGTTTTCTTTTTCAACATTCCTCTGGTTATTTGGGGCCTTTCTGGTTCCATATAAATTTTAGGTTTATTTTTTTCCATTTCTTTGAAAAAAAAGATGGTATTTTGATAGGGATTGCATTAAATGTGTAGATTGCGTTAGGTAGCATAGACATTTTCACAATATTTGTTCTTCCAATCCATGAGCATGGAATGTTTCTCCATTTCTTTTTTTTCCCCTCCATTTCTTTGTGTCTTCCTCAATTTATTTCATGAGTACTTTATAGTTTTCAGAGTACAGATTCTTTGCCTCTTTGGTTAGGCTTATTCCTAGGTATCTTATGGTTTTGGGTGCAATTGTAAATGGGATCGACTTCTTAATTCCTCTTTCTTCTGTCTTGCTATTGGTGTATAGAAATGCAACTGATTTCTGTGCATTGATTTTATATCCTGACACTTCACTGAATTCCTGTATGAGTTCTAGCAGTCTTGGAGTGGAGTCTTTTGGGTTTTCTGCATAAGGTATCATATCATCTGCAAAGAGTGAGAGTTTCATTTCTTCTCTGCCGATTCCGATGCCTTTAATTTCTTTTTGTTGTCTGATTGCTGAGGCTAGGACTTCTAGTACTATGTTGAATAGCAGTGGTGATAGTGGACATCCCTCCCATGTTCCTGACCTTAGGGAAAAAGGTCTCCATTTTTCCCCATTGAGAAACATATTCACTGTGGGTTTTTCATAGATGACTTTGATGATATTGAGGTATGTGCCCTCTATCCCTACACTTTGAAGAGTTTTCATCAAGAAAGGTTGCTGTACTTTGTCAAATGCTTTTTCAGCATCTATTGAGAATATCATATGGTTCTTGTTCTTTTATTAATGTATTGTATCACATTGATTGATTTGCAGATGTTGAACCAACCTTGCAGCCCAGGAATAAATCCCACTTGGTAGTGGTGAATAATCCTTTAAATGTACTGTTGGATCCTATTGGCTAGTATTTTGGTGAGGATTTTCGCATCTGTGTTCATCAAGGATATTGGTCTGTAGTTCTCCTTTTTGATGGGGTCTTGTCTGGTTTTGGGATCAAGGTAATGCTGGCCACATAAAATGAGTTTGGAAGTTTTCCTTCCATTTCTATTTTTTGGAACAGTTTCAGGAGAGTAGGTATTAATTCTTCTTTTAATGTTTGATAAAATTCCCCTGGGAAGCCGTCTGGTCCTGGGGTCTTGTTTGTTGGAAGATTTTTGAAGACTGCTTCAATCTCCTTACTGATTATGGGTCTGTTCAGGTTTTCTCTTTCTTCCTGGTTCAGTTTTGGTAGTTTATATGTCTCTAGGAATGCTTCCATTTCTTCCAGATTGTCAAATTTGCTGGTGTATAGTTGCTCATAATATGTTCTTATAATTGTTTGTATTTCTTTGGTGTTGGTTGTGATCTCTCCTCTTTCATTAATGATTTTATTAATTTGGGTCCTTTCTCTTTTCTTTTTGATAAATCTGGCCAGGGGTTTATTAGTCTTATTAATTCTTCCAAAGAACCAGCTCGTAGTTTTGTTGATTTGTTCTACTGTTCTTTTGGTTTCTATTTCATTGATTTCTGCTCTGATCTTTCTTATTTCTCTTCTGAAAGAGGAATAAACTGCTGAGTTTAGGCTTTCTTTGCTGTTCTTTTTCAAGCTCCTTTAGGTGTATGGTTAGGTTGTGTATTTGAGACCTTTCTTGTTTCTTGAGAAGGCTTATATTGCTATATACTTTCCTCTGAGGACTGCCTTTGCTGAGTCTCCAAGATTTTGAACAGTTGTGTTTTCCTTTTCATTTGTTTTCATGAATTTTTTCAATTCTTCTTTAATTTCCTGGTTGACCCATTCATTCTTTAGTAGGATGCTCTTTAGCCTCCATGTATTTGAGTTCTTTCCAACTTCCCTTTTGTGATTGAATTCTAGTTTCAAAGCATTGTGGTCTGAAAACATACAAGGAATGATCCTTTTGGTACTGTTTGAGACCTGATTTGTGACCCAGAATGTGATCTATTCTGGAGAATGCTCCATGTGCACTAGACAAGAATTCGTATTCTGTTGCCTTGGGATGGAATGTTCTGAATATATCTGTGATGTCCATCTGGCCCAGTGTGTCATTTAAAGCCTTTACTTCCTTGTTGATCTTTTGCTTAGAAAGATCTGTCCATTTCAGTGAGGGGTATGTTAAAGTCCCCTACTATTATTGTATTATATTACTACTATTAGTGTATTATTGATGTATTTCTTTGATGTTGTTATTAATTGGTTTATATAATTGGCTTCTCCAATGTTAGGGACATAGATATTTAAAATTGTTAGATCTTCTTGCTGGACAGACCCTTTAAGTATGATATCATGTCCTTCCTCATCTCTTTGGCTTAAAATCTAATTTATCTGATATATGGATTGCCACCCAAGCTTTCTTTTGATGTCCATTAGCATGGAGAACTGTTTTCCACCCACTCACTTTAAATCTGGAGGTCTCTTTGGGTCTAAAATGAGTTTTTTTGCAGACAGCATATCGATGGGTCTTGCTTTTTTTTTAATCCATTCTGATACCCTGTATCTTTTGATTGGGGGCATTTAGCCCATTTGCATTCAGGGTAACTACTGAAAGATATGAATTTAGTGCCATTGTATTGCCTGTAAGGTGACTGTTATTGTATATTGTCTCTGTTCCTTTCTGGCTTACTACTTGTAGGCTCTCTCTTTGCTTGGAGGACCCCTTTCAATATTTCCTGTAGGGCTGGTTTGGTGTTTGCAAATTCTTTTAGTTTTTGTTTGTCCTAGAAGCTTTTTATGTCTCCTTCTATTTTCATTGACAGCCTAGCTGGATATAGTATTCTTGGCTGCATATTTAGTGGTCTGAATATATCATGCCAGGCCTTTCTGGCTTGCCAGATCCCTGTGGATAGGTCTGCTGCCAACCTAATATTTCTACCATTGTATGTTATAGACCTTTTGTCCTGAGCTGCTTTCAGGATTTTCTTTTTGTTTCTGAGACTTGTAAGTTTTACTATTAGATGATAGGGTATGGACCTATTTTTATTGATTTTGGGGTTCTCTGTGCCTTCTGGATTTTGATGCTTTTTCCCTTTGCAAGATTAGGGAAATTCTCTGCTATAACTTGCTCCAATATACCTTCTGTCCCCCTCTCTCTTTCTTCTTCTTTTGGGATCCCAATTATTCTAACATTGTTTTGTCTTTTGGTATTATTTATCTCTTGAATTCTCCCCTTGTGGTCCAGTAGTTGTTTATCTTTCTTTTTCTCAACTTCTTTATTCTCCATCATTTTGTCTTCTATATCACTAATTCTCTCTTCTGCCTCATTTATCCTTGCAGTAAGAGCCTCCAATTTTTACTGCACCTCATTAATAGTTTTTTAAAATTTCAACTTGGTTAGATATTAGTTCTTTTATTTCTCCAGAAAGGGATTCTCTAGTATTTCCATATTTTTTTCAAGCCCAGCTAGCACCTTGATAATCATCATTCTGAACTCTGGTTCTGACATATTACTAATGTCTGTATTGATTAGGTCTCTAGACCTCAGTACTGCCTCTTGTTATTTTTTCTGTGGTCAGTTTTTCTGCCTTGTCATTTTATCCAGATATGAATAGATGAAAGAGAGACCAAAATACTGAAAGGGTAGCAATGACACCAGAAAAATATACACTAACCAAACAGAAGAGACCCGAAACTGGTGGGAGAAGTAAGGGGGGGGGGGATATATACACACATACATACATACATACATACATTAGACTGGTGAATAAAACAGAGCCACATACTTGATTTTGGGCCTATTTTGGTCTGTTAGACGAAACTACCTCCCAAAATTTTAAAGAAAGAAAAACTTATATATATATATATATATATATATATATATATATATATATAAAAATAAGTGTAAACACTATGAGGGGATGGAATATGACTGTAAAGATGATAATTAAAAAAGATTCTAAAAAAGGAATTGATAAGAAGTTGGTTGAAAAAAGAAAAAAAATGAAGAGGAAAGTACCTGATTAGGCTGGAGACTAGAACAAAACCATGCCCTCCTTTTAGGGTATTTTTTGATCTATTAGAAGAATCTGTATCCCAACATTTTAAAGAAAGAAAAACCTTATATGTGTACAAAAATAAGGTTAAATACAATGAAGGGATAGAATATAACAATGAAAATTAGAAAAGATTTTTGAAAAGGCATTGATAAGATAAAATAGTTAAAAAATAGGTTAAAATAGGAAAGAGAAAAAATTAAAAAAATAGAATAAGGAAAAAAACTTTAAAAAATGTGACTTTGAAAGACTGAAGAATCATGGGAAAAAAAGCCATGAATTTTATGTTTTGCTTTCTGGTAGTTCTGGAGTTCTGCAGTTCACAGTGATCAGTGAACTTGGTTTTGGCTGGATGTTCTTGCTAATCTTCTGGGGGAGGGCCTGTTGCTGTGATTCTCAAATGTTTGCCTGAGGCGGAATTGCACTGCCCTTGCCAGAGGCCAGGCTAAGTAATCTGCTTGGGTCCGCCCTTAGGAGCTTTGTTCCTTGAATGCTTTCCATAGAGCTCTGGAGGATGGGAATGAAGATGGTGGCCTCCCAGTCTCCAGCCCAGAGGAGGTGAGAGTTCGCAGTCCCACTCCTCAGTGCACCCTCAGAGAAAAGCAGTCAATCCTTCCCATCTCCCTGGTCTCCGGCCACACTCCGTGCTCATGCCACTTGTGACTGAGCATGTCTATCTCTGGCACACAGCCCCTTTTGGAGTCTCCAAACCCAGCAGATTCCTGTAATGTGCTCCTGTCCTGCTCCTCCCGGAGGAGGAAGGTGAGTCTCTGGGATATGCTGCTTGTGGGGTCCCTGCTCGAAGAGCAGTGGCCTGAATGTGCCTTGGATCATGGTTTAATGTAACCCTGAGCTGAGACCCCACTGCTTGGCGCTGTCTCTACACCCAGCTTCTCTGCTCTGATACCTGGGAGCTCTGCCACACTCATGCACCCCTGGTCTTTCTGTGACCCTGTGGGACTTGAGACCACACTGTCCCCATGAGGTCTCCACCCCCCGCATAGCCTCTGGAGTGACATCCCTCAGTGGAGCAGACTTCTAAAAGTTCTGATTTTGTGTGCTCTGCTGCTTGTTGGGCGCTGGCCCCTCCCCCCATGGTCTCTCTTCCCGTATATTGGTTTGGATTCACTTCTCTGCACATCCTACCTCCCAGAAAGTGTTTGCTTTTCTACTCTTAGGATTGCTGCTCTTCTCTTCGATCTCCTGTTGAGTTTGTAGGTGTTCAGAATGGTTCAATAACTATCTAGCTGAACTCCTTGGACGTGATGATACTTAGGTTGGCCACTCCTCCTCCATCTTGTTCCTCCCAACTGTTTTCCATAGTGTTTGTAAAAATTTACCCTCCTACCAGTAGTGCATTCTCTTTTCTCCACAATCTTGCCAACACTTGTTATTTTTTGTGTTTTTGATACAAACCATTCTGACATGTATAAGATGATATCTCATTGTAGTTTTGATTTTCATTTCCCTGATGGTTAGCGATGTTGAACATCTTCTCATGGCCATCTGTATTTCTTTGGAAAAATGTCTATTTATGTCCTCTGCCCATTTTTAATTGGATTATTTGTTTCTTTAGTGTTAAGTTGTATTAGTTCTTTATATGTTTTGGATATTGGGTATATCATTGGTAAATAAATATCTTCTCCTAGTCAGTAGGCTCCTTTTTTGTTTTGTTGATGGTTTTCTTTGCTGTGCAAAGTTTTTTTATTTTGTTGTATTCCCAATAATTTATTTTTACTTTTGTTTTCCTTGCCTGAGGATACATCTAGAAAAATGTTGGTAAGGCCGATGTCCAAGAGATAACTCTCTGTTTTCTTTAAGGAGTTTTATTGTTTTGGGCCTCACATTTAGGTCATTAATCCACTCTGAATTTATTTTTGTGTAATGTGTAAAAAAGTGGTCCATTTTCATTCTTTTGTATGTGGCCATTTGGTTTTCCTAGCACCATTTGTTGAAGAGACTGTGTTTTCCCAATTGCATCTTCTTGCCTCCTTTGTCATAGATTAATTGACTGAATGAACACATATTTATTTCTGGGCTCTCTATTCTGTTCCACTGACCTTTTTGTCTGTTTTTGAGCCAGTACCATACTGTTTTGATTGCTACAGCTTTGTAATATAGCTTGACATCTGGGGTTGTGATACCACCCACTTTGTAATTTCTCAAGATTGGTTTATTTTTCTAATTTAACCTTAGACCTGAAAACTTTGCCATGGATCAGCACGACTGTGCATTCTCTTAACAGCTTACATAAAATCTTGACATTTGTTTCCTGAATTAAAAGGAGGTGCAAACTCAGATTGTTCATGAAGATAGATCGAAAAGAGTTTTTTTAAAATATTTTGATTACCGGTTTTTACAGGGTTGTCATTACTTCTAGACATCTTCAATGGACAGAGATAGTCAAACACATTTTTTAAAAAATGTGTTTAAAAAAGGAGAAAAATATATTATTTACAAAATAACAACCTTGTTGGTACCAAATATAGTGAATGCAGCAGGCAAAATACTAAAAAAAATTATTTTCTCTGAAGTTATGCTACTTAAACTGATGTAAAGTTAGGTCCATTTATTCAGTTTGATTTTGAATTTAGAGAGTGTTTTATTTTTGTCTTCTTGAGTTATTAATGCAACACTAACTGTATAAAATGTTTACATGATTTTCCATAATCAAAATATGAAATGAAGTATATTGGAAGAGATCTCACTTTTAACTCCACTTCTTCCTTTCTCAAAAATTGTCATGCTTTCTCCTTTTTATTAGTCTTGATTTATTCTTTATTTTAAAAAATATGTAAGTAGCTGTGTTTCTATAGCCTGTATTCTCTTTCCAACCAAAATGGAAACTAACATTCAGTACACACTCTTTTGTACTGTGCTTTTTTCCTTTCTTGGGATATTCTGGAGAGCATGCCATAGGAGTATATGGGGATCTGTCTTATGGATTAGATAACTCCCTTTTGTGGCAATGCTATAGTTTATTTAACCAGTCCCTAGTTGTTGGACATTGGGTTATTTACAGTCTTTTGCTATTATTAGTCTTGTAATGAATAGTCTTGTACATATATCATCTCATATTTTTTGCCAGTACTTTTGGGAGTTGTTTTTCATAAGAGGAACTGATGGGTCAAAGAGTAAATGCATCTGTAATTTTTCTAGATACTGCAAAGTTTACTGCCATCAGAATTGAATAATTTTGTGTTCCTAACAGTAATATACAAGATGACCAATTTCTCCACAGTCTCACCATCAGACTATTACTCCCATCAGAATTGAATAATTTTGTGTTCCCAGCAGTAATATACAAGATGGCCAATTTCTCCACAGTTTGACCATCAGACTATTTTGTACACTTTTGGAGTTTTTGCTAATTTGAAAGGTTAAAAAAAAATGTTGGAATTTGTATTTTTCTTGTCATTAGCAAAGTAGAGCATCTTTTCCAAAGTTCAGGGCCATTTGCATTTCTTTTTCTGTGAACTATATGTTCAGTTTTTGTCCATATTGAGTGGTTGATCTTTCCTTTTGAATTTTTAAAAGTTCCTTTTATTGGGGCTGTTATTCCTTCATAATCCATTGCAATTACTACCTGCCTCCCACTATTTTGCTTATAGTGTTTTATTTTTATGTGCAAATTTTAGATTATTATTTGTGCTAATATGGTCATTCTTTTCTCCATTGGTTCTGGATTTTGAGTTAGGAATGGTTTCCCAGGTTATAAAGTAACCCCTCCATGTGATCTACCCCAGCTTCATATTTTACATTTAGAAATCATTTAGTATTTACTTTGGTGTGGGGCTTGAGAAGTGGATCTAATGATGCTTGTTTCCCATATTGTTCTAACATTATTTATTAAGGCATCTTCCTTTTCCACACTGACTGGAATGCCCTGTATCATGTGAACTTGGGGTCTGTCTCTGGACCATTGATCCCATTCTATGTGTGAATGCTCCAGTAGCACACAGTTCTAATAATAAAGGCTTTATAGTAGATGTTAAAAAAAATTCTTTAAACAAAAATCATGGTGACATCATTCCTGTGTTTAGAAAAACAGAAAGTGTGAAATGGAAGCATTTTTAAAGATACCCCATTTATTATTTTATTTTGCAAAGAAGGGAAGCAGGGCTTATAGAGGTTGTTCAGACTCATCCAACATCACCCAGGGGGGCAGCAGTGGGACTGGAACCCACGTTCTCAATCAATACATCGCATGCTTTTTTTCTTTTTCTTTTTTTTTTTTTAATTATTTATTTATTTGACAGAGATCAAAAGTAGGTAGAGAGGCAGACAGAGAGAGAGGGGAAGCAGGCTCCCCGCTGAGCAGAGAACCCAACGCGGGGCTCGATCCCAGGACCCCGAGATCATGACCTGAGCCGAAGGTAGAGGCTTTAACCCACTGAGCCACCCAGGCGCCCCCGCATGCTTTTTTTCATAAAGATATGGTTTTCTCAGAAAACATGGATCTCTTAGCAAGGACCTAGATCCAGGTTGGATGCCTTCTCTTGCCATGAAATATTTTCTGAGTTTTGAATATTTAAAATAACATGTGATTTAGTTTATTTTTAGTGATAATGTAGGCATTTTAGAACACTTAGAGAACTCGAGTACTGACTCCTAGTAATATGTTAGTATTTTGTTCAGTTATTTCCAGAATTTTTAAATGCATAGTCTTTTGCTTTATTATGATTGTGTTAAGTGGAAACAGTTTTGAGAGAATGGAAATAATATCAAGCATTTATTAAGCACTTACTTAAGTGCATTGATCAAAGTGCTTTAAATACATGATCTTCATTAGTTGTCATAAAATCCAGCTAGGGATGTGATCTTCATTATTTCAGTATTACTGATGAGGGATGCTCGGCTCCCAGAAGTTAAATAATTTGACTATCCACCCAGAGCTGGTAAATGTTGGAGCTTGGAATCTAATGTGGCGTTTAACCCTGGTACCTGTGTCTTAACCACTGTGCTCATTGTGTTCTGTGCAGATCAGCTTGGACTCTATTATATTATTAATACATTAACAGGAATGATTGTCCTCATTTCCTTGATGGTCATATTAAATTCCATTTATAGTATCACCTTTCTTTTAACATAATGAAATTGTTTATACCAGGTTGTAAGAGGGTGGGGTTATAAAAATATTTTTCTTATTTTCCCCCTTCAAATCTTAGTCATAAGATCTCAGCATCTACATAAAGAAGGGTTTTGAAAAATGAAAGAGTAAATGTGGAAAGGGCCAGTGTGAGTCAGAAAAACACATTCATTTTATAGATATGTTTGCTGCTCATGCATTTTATATGATGTTCAGAGGGAGTTTCCTTTCCTGTTGGCTGGACATCCTCCCTGCAAGTTTGTTTATATCAAAATTTGCATAACTACCTTGATTTTTTTTCTAGCCTTTCTCAGCTCCAAATCATTCCAAATTTCAAATTAGAGATGAGAGATGCAATACAGAGTGATGGGTGGCTGAAGTTATCCTAATTTGGAGCTTGATGTACAATCAGAAGTAAATAAAATAGCCATTTTCTGAACTGCCTCAAACTGCCAACCAGCTCAGGGATACACAGCCCACCGTTTACTTTGGCTGTGACATCCATGGACATATCAGTAAGAAAGAGGAAAGCTTCATTGCCATTATACATTTGTTCCCTTGGAGAAATGGTCGAGAGGACATTTTGAAGAGAGAAATGAATGAAATGTATCAGGCCAGTGTGAAATTACATTAGTGACCATTATAGGTGAGTGTTTTGCCTGGCAACATTTTGAGGGCAATTTTGCATGTGTGTCTGTGCTGGGAAACAACAAAAGAGTAGACTTTGGATTCACAAGCTGATTTTTAATTTTGTAAAATGTTAGTGCTCTTATCAGTTCCGTTCTAGGTACACATTGGATTATTAGGGTAAACAAGGGTAGTTTCTGTCATCAGGACGTTGATAATTTAGAGTACTGAATTCATCATTTTTTTTACTCTGCCTTTCCTCTCAGTTAGTAAAAGCCTGAGATCATTCTCCAGTATATTTTATATTTACTTATAAATTACACACACATGCTACTGTAGATCCATAAATCAGAAAGTTTTTTTTCTTAAATTTTGACTAAAAAATATTAATTGACATTCTAATCATTTATCTCGCAAGTCAATGCTGTACAAGATGCATATATCCTGTTTTAAATATCACCAAGCTGTCACTCTAGTGGTGGAGAGTAAAACAGGCTATTAAGGAGCTCCAACTGGGGACACATTTTATCCCTAACAAGGTTAGAAGATTTTCAGGAGTATTTGAAAGTTGAATTGTTTTCTTCAGAGCTGCCTGAGAAGGATTTCATAAGACTCTAGATATTCCTACATTTTAAAATTTTTTACGGATTTTCTGGGGCACCCGGCTGGCTCAGTCAGTTAAGCGTCTGCCTTCAGCTCAGGGTCCTGGGATTGAGTTCTGCATCAGGCTCCCTGCTCAGCGGGAGTCTGCTTCTCCCTCCGCCTCTGCCCCTCCCTGATGCTTGTGCTCACTCGCTCTCTCATGTTCTCAAATAAATAAATAAAGCATTCAAAAAAAAAATGGATTTTCCGTCTAGTTCCACCCCTCCTTTGTTACTGTTCTAGTATAGTTACATTTCAGGGTTGCATAGACTAAGAAACTGGGAAGTCCATACGTAACAGTTCTTACCTGTCGTTTTAGAATTCTGATGTTTAGTGATGTGTACTCATCAAACATCTTGTCAAACTAGATGACTGGCTAATCACCTGGTGATTCATTATATTTCACTTCTCATGTAGGAAATAAAAGGCTAGCTATTTCTGAAATAAGGGATGACTTAGTTAATCAGGATTTATCATAGAAAGTCTTTTATGTCTTACTGTGCTATATAACTAAGTGATAAGTTATGATAACATTTGGAAATGAGTTTTAGTTACTATGTTTTTAATAGAATGTTCATTTACTCTCTGGATATAAATATGTTCTGTTACCTTGCAGAACCAATTTAAAGCACCAATTTTAAAATTTTCAATGCCTGGTTCTTTGTATATGTAACTGTCTAAAAAGAATTTTTTGGTGAAATATTATTATAATGATAGGTTCATATATTTCCATTTATTAGATTCTTGCTCTGTTCTATAAAGAACGTTTATTAAGAAAATATATAAAAAGTAAATGTTGAGAGCTAGAATCATCAGTGTATATTAACTCTTATTAAAGTTGTCTTGATCATTTAAAATCCTCATTTCCATTATTTTTACTCTCTCATACATTCCTTTCAAGTTTTGAATATCTTCCTGGATGTGTAGTTCCATCTTCTCAGAATCTGATTAGATTATCATTAAATTCAAAACCCACAAGAGGACATTATGGTAATAACTCTTGAAAATATAAAGGAAATGGATTTTTAAAAGAAATATGTAGACTTCCAAAATCGGTGCTAGAAGAATTAGAAAAGCTGAGCAAAGCAATAACCAAGGAAAACATTGAGAAATATTATGTAATAGTTACCTTTCTAAAAGGCTCCCGTCCCTAATATTGTCTTAGGGATGTTTGATTCTAAGGAAGGGTTAAAGAAAAAAAAGGGTATATAGGAAAGATATGGGATAACAAATGGGAAAACAATTCCAACACGGAGGGTTGGACTTCATGAGAATTGTGAAGTCATAGAGAGCAAATCACCATCTCGTTTAGGGTTTGTATGGTCCTTTGTCTCTGTTTTTCTGTGAACACAGGGTTTCTTAGCCTGCTTCTTGGCATCTGATTAATAAACAGCCACCTGCCTGAGTCTACCTGGTATTAGAGTCCAGCACTCACCACCATCTGATCGTCTACAGCGAAGTGTCTCCTCATTCAAACTCACAAAACATATTCTTATTAGTCACTGGCTGGCCAGTGCACTTCCTCTCCCCAAGTGCAGGGTCTGCTCCTGGTCTAATGAGCTATGGCCAGATATTAGGTCATGTGATTCACAGGGACCTGAGTGTGGTTCACACAGATAACTTTATTGGCATGACTAATGTAGCTTTATCATTGATTCTGTCCTATTTTCAAGGAACAGCCGTTCCAAAGGTACATAAATTGACATAGAACCCGAAGAAGGAAATAACCTCCAAATAATATTCCAGTTCAGGAACATAAATGACTCTAGTCATGAATATAAATGTGCATTATTACATACATTATATATCATTATATAAGCAAATGTTATGAAATCATATTCGTCTTTTTTAGAGAGAGTATGCAGGGGGAAGGGCAGATGGAGAGGGAAAGAGAGAATCTTAAGCAGGCTCCACGCTGGAGTAGATATGGGGCTCCATCTCATGACCCTGAGATCTTGACCTGAGCCGAAATCAAGAGCCAGACACTCAATGGACTGAGCCACCCTGAAATCACATTCATTCAAGGAATAATCTACCAACAGCAAGTAGTATTTTACCCAAGATTACAAAGATGGTTAGATATTAGGAGATCTATTAATATCATGAAGTTAAGAGGCTCAAATAAGTCAAATAAGAAAAGCCATCTAGTGGAAAATTCAATGTCTTAAATAAAACTGTATTTAAGATTGGCACACACAAAAAAAGAAAAGCATTTGCTAAATTTCAACAGCAATTCCTGATGCAGTATTTCAAACACTTCGTTTTTTGCTTTTTTGCTGTTTCTAGTAAACCAGGCACATCTGACATTTTTACAAACAGACTAGAATATGTAAACAGTTTTAAAAGCACCTTTTTGGGAAGATAATAAATTTGTTTGTATTCTAAGTTCCTAGCTCATAGAATGGTGTCTCAAGAAATATTTTTAATGAAACATTCCATTAAAACAAAGTAGTCTCATTTTTAAGAATTGTTAAGAGAACAGAAAAGAGAGCATTTGTCCTTGTCTCATAGGAGACCTTGTTTGAAGCGCGGACAGCACTCCTTTTTTCTTAGGTACAGCACGAAACTTCAGTAGTGCCTTCGAAGGATACTTCGCCACTCTTCAGGTGATGCCTTTGAAACTTGTCCTCTTTGCTTTTTCTCCACCATTTGCCTGTGGCTCCCTGAGCTCGGACCCGGGTCCCTGAGCTGAGCCTGTGCCCGAATCTGACCATTGTGGGCACCTAACTGATGGCTGCCTCCCCCTCCCCGAACAACTCCACCTTCGACTCCACACGCCATGCCCCTCTATTTAACCAACTCAAAATAACTTAGAATGGCTTCTCATTCTTCATATCTTCTCTGTTGTTCTGCCTACATCTTTCTAGTGTTTCTCAAATCTCTATCTCTGGCAACTTCATGACCCCGGTCTCTGTCTTTATTTTTGACGTGGGCTATTCTGCAGAAATCTTCTGATATTCTCTTCCCTTTCCTGTCAGTCTGTTGCAACTAGATTAATTTTTCTATATTGGATTTATAGGTCACTCCTCTGCTTAAGACTTCAAAATGCAGCATTGCTGGTTGAATTATATATAAAATGGTTGGCTTGACATTTGCAGCCATCCTATTCTGCCTTTCGAGCAGTCCTTATTCCTACACTCTTTATGCACACTGCGCTTATCTCTCACGGGGCCCATCGTCTGGCTGTTCTGCTGTCTTTGCATGTGCTCTGTCCGCCATCCTTCCTGTTCTCACTTAGGAAAATCTGACTCATCTTCATAATGTGCGGACCAAAGGCAGTGTTCCTTGATTAGAGTCTGCTTGGTATTTCTGGTTTCTTCCATCTTCCGAACCCTCACAGCTCTCTGTAATTCTCTGATGGCTTTGTTGTACTCTTTAATTGCCTCATCTCTGTGAAAGGCTAGATTTTATTTAGTTTTCTATTTCTTGCAATGCCTAACATAGGCCTTTATACATCATAGTTCACATATGGGTATTTTGATTCAAATACTAAACTATTTGAAAATACTACATAGATACATGGGCAATATACATTTATATTTAAAACATATCAATGCCACTGATTGATTTACTCTTCTTGTAAGCCACAGTCTCCAGCATTCCTTTGGGTGGTGTTAATACAACTGAAAATATTAAACAGAACTATCACAAAAGAGAGTTGTCGGTCATGTAGTTTATTTTGAAAAAGTGATTTTTGTTTTTTCATGGTCACATTCATATTTTCAGAACTAAAATATTATTAGGGTGAAGACTAAGAAAAGGTATTATTATAACCTGGAGAGAGAATGTTAATTAAATTGTATGACAAGGAAAGGGACAAATGCTTAAGAGAACAATTTCTTTCCCCATTTGTGATGATGTGAAAACTTTATTTTCTCATACTGAGTCAAACTGCCATGAAACTTTTGCAACAGATTGAATGGTATGATAAATATCTACTTTGTAGGGCTTTGGACAGTGTTGTTGCTTGAAAAGCAAGCTTGAACTCCCCATGAGATCACTGTCGAGCTAAACACTTAAAAGCTTTTCAGAGCCATACTCTTGGCTCTATCAGAATTTAATTTCCCACTGATGATGTTTATATTGATTTTGGAACACATACCCATGAATATACTCAGCATAGCTACATCACTGATGATTTCCCGTGCCTTGGGAATACAACCCTATTTTATGTGCACATGGAACGCACTTATACTTTCATATAGATGGATACCTTGAGTCAATCCTCTAGTTTTTAGACTAGACTATGGAAATGTCCTTGTGGTTGTTTAAAGGCTATTTCTTCATAACAGAAACAAATTGATGTATGTGGGAATAGGTTTTATAAATATCCTATGCTTTCTTACCTCTCCGGTCATACCTGGTTGGTTTCTGACCTATAGTCCAATGCAAGGGGCATTTTTGCAAGTAGATTCCAGCCGTATAACGTTAAGTTCTGAAAACTCACGATGCGTTTATGTGGTGAGGGCATTGTAAACGGATCGAAGATCTCGGGTCCAGTACTGTTGATGTTACTTTTAAGCAGATTACTCTACGTTTGAGCTTCAGTGTGGGGATCCTGGCAGTACTTACTTTCTAGAGAGCTGAGGCATGTGCCATGAGACATGTGAGGGGCTTAGCACAGTGTCGACTGTCCAGTACAGCTTACTTCACTTCCACTGTTACCAAATCCCAAACTGATTTGATAAAAGAATGTGTCAACAGATGATGTTCTTATCTTTGAAGGCTTTGTACCCCAGCGATTAGTGGATAAAGTTGGTAGCATACAATTGCAGAACCCAGAAAGACTGATCTAATTCTTGACTAAGGAGAAAATAAAGAACCAAAGACTTCAAATGACACACTCACACACCTCCCCCCACCCCAGGACAGGTCACTAGCAGACTGGGGTTTCGAACTCGGATCAGGGAACTCCTCTAAGTGTGGCTGGTGCTCTCTGCACTCCGCACACTGGAAGTCGTGCTTCCTGGGTTCACTCTTTTTCCAGTGATGGTTCTGGGATTAAGGTTCATTCAGTGAGGTGCTAGTGGCCTCTAATCTCTTTTGTGCTTTAGTCATTCTTGCCTGGTCTGTCAATGGTTTTTTTACTGGGCTAGAAAACAGCATAATGTCTGTTATCTATTCAGTGTAGAATATAATCTTGGGCACGCATTTTTTTTTTTTTTAGTGGAATAGAAAGAACTTGAGCAGAAGCCTCCCTGTAACATAGTTCACGAGTCAGTTATAATCTTCATCAAACATGGCTCCAAATACCGTCACTGATCCTGCTTCTGAAACAGAAACATCTTAAAAGCCTGGAATGTTCTCTGAAAGATACATTTCTGATGGTGTTTCGAAAACTAGTTAGTCCTTATATCATAAACCTCTCAACCTTGAATATTTAAACAAAGGTGATTTGTTTAAAAAGGCCATTCACTATTGCTGTGTTTTAGAAAAGTAAAAAAAAAAAAATATATATATATATAATACTGAACTTAAAGTATAATTAAAAAGGTAAGTTAAATAAAACACTTGTTAAAGCATAAAACTGTGTGTAATTTCCTTTCTAATAAGGTCTTCTGCAACTCTATCCCAGAAGATTCAGTTTTGTCATATAGATAATTTACCCCTTTCCAGGAAATTTGTATTTTGAGTTAGCCACACTTAATCAGCAAACAGATGATCTCTTTAAAAAAAATCTTGAGGCACCTGGGTGGCTCATTAATTAAGCAGCTGCCCTCGGCTCAGGTCATGATCTCAGGGTCCTGGGATGAAGCCCTGCCTCAGGCTCCCTGCTCAGCTGGAAGCCTGCTTCTCCCTCTCTCCCACTCCCCTTGCTTGTGTTCCCTTTCTCTCTGTGTCTCTCTCTGTCAAATAAATAAATAAAATATTAAAAATTAAATCTTGTAATGTTTTTTAATAAGCAAATCTAAAGCTATTGTAATAAGTTAAAAAAATCCATGCATACAAATATTTTAATGTAGGATAATACAATTTAGCTATTTATTCTGATTAAATTAAAATCTCAGGTTTCCCTAACTCATGACTATTTTGTACAAGGGAAAGTAAAGTATATATCATAAAGAATTATCAAAGGAAATCCATATATAGTGATTTTAAATCTTAAAATAAGGAACTAGGTACAACCTTGATCAGATGCACATGTAGTAATATTTCTGTAGAAAAATTTTTTCATAGGGTTATAATAATGGTCTGGTATCAAGCTTAAAATCTTGAAAAAAAGGTGTCCTTGCTACTTTGTTAACGCATATCAGCAAAAAATACCTCCTTTATGGCAAACTTTAAACTTAAATAAAAATTTTGACACAAAAAAGACCCTCATACTGTGATTACTCTTTAAGGAGTTCACTTTTATTGGAGAGTTTGTCATAGAAACCTTGAAAGTAGCTATTCTGTGCTTTAAAAATGGTTAGATTTACAAGAAATGGCCAGAACACATACCTTTAAAAAATAAGTGATCTTGTTAAATGAACTTTGAATTTTCAGCTCAAAGTGCCTATAAGGTCAGCATTTCTTTATTATGGCTATTATTGTCATTATATTTTGTGATTAATTTTCCCAATATTCTAGTATAAGTCTAGAGAATTCACTTTTTTTTGCAAATTAACAGTTTTGTGTAAATCAGGGAATGAGTACTATAAAAGTCACTACTATCACACTATTTTTTTTTTTTTAAAGATTTTATTTATTTATTTATTTGACAGACAGAGATTACAAGTAGGCAAGAGAGGCAGGCAGGGAGAGAGAGGAGGAAGCAGGCTCTCCGCGGAGCAGAGAGCCCGATGTGAGGCTTGATCCCAGGACCCTGGGATCATGACCTGAGCTGAAAGCAGAGGCTTTAACCCACTGAGCCACCCAGGTGCCCCTATCACACTATTTTCAACAAATACTTGCAATTTTCTGAATTTTTAGTGTTTTAAAAAAATTTTTATTGATGCATAATTGACCTATAACATAATAGTTTCAGGTGTAGAATATGATGATGCAATATTTGTATACACTGTGAAATGATCACCACAATAAGTTTAGTTAATAATCCATCACCATACATAGTTACAAAAATTTTTTTTCTTGTGATGAAAACTTCTAAGATTTACTCTCTTAGCAAATTTCAAAAGCACAATACAGTGTTATTAACTATAGCCACCATGCTGTATATTTTTATTATTTTACTTATTATTTTATAATTTAATTTAATTTAATAATTACTTATTATTTTATAGCTGGAAATTGATACTTTCTGATCCCTTTCACTCATTTCACCTCTCCCCTCCTGCCTGCCTCTGGTAACCACCAATAATCTGAACTTGGTTTGGTGTGGATTTTTTGTTGTTGTTGTTTTTTTAATTTTTTTAAATTTTTTTAGATTCCACTTATAGTGAGATCATATGGTACTTGTTTTTCTCTGGTATTTTATTATTTTATTCTCTGGTATATTTATTATTTTATTGCATTTGGCATAACACCCTCAAGATGCATCCATGTTGTCACATATGGCAAAAGTTCTTTCCTTTTTATGGCTGAATAATATCCCATTGTATGCATATACCACATTTTCTTTATCCATTCATCTGACAATAGACACTTAGGTAGTTTCCATATCTTGACTATTATAAATAATGCTGCCTTCACCATGGGGGTGCAGATCTTTTTGAATAGTGTTTCTTATTTATTTCAAAAAAATACCCAGAGATGGAATAGCTAGATCATGCAATATTTCTATTTTTATTTTTTTGAAGAAACTCCATACTGTTTAAATTGTTATTTATTGAGTACTTTTTCCCCCCTAAAGGTTTTATTTATTTGTTTGACAGAGAGAGAGAGAGAGAGACAGCAAGAGAGGGAACACAAGTAGGGGGAGTGGGAAAGGGAGAAGCAAACTTCCTGCTGAGTAGGGTGCCCAAGGCAGGGCTCGATCCCAGGACCCCGGGATCATGACCTGAGCCATAGGAAGATACTTACTGACTGAGCCACCCAGGTGCCCTTTTTATTGAATCCTTTTAAGAGAAAACTCAACAAATTCTTTTGGGTGTCAAGGCAGCTATGTAGAAAGGGTAGACTCTACTTCTTATAATTATTCTCCAGTCCCTTTCCTTCATTTGTGTGTACAATATCTTCTATATATTTAAATTGTGTTTAAGAGGGCCACAAACATAGACTTTATGATCTCAGGACATAGTGATCAGTAGAGAAAAAGTGTTGCTCAAATAAGTTTATAATCTTATTCATTATCCTGATTTAATCAAGATACAGATACAGAACAGAATAGCACTAGGGGTATAACTGTGTATCTTGAAATGTCTATTTTAAAATTTGGAAGACTAGTTTCTCAGGTTGACTGGCAGCCTTTGGTCCATATCCTAGGAGATATAGGCTTTTATTGTTGTTAATTACAGTGTTTCATATTGTTGGCTGCTGTCAGCTCATCTGAGCCCATTGTGGTCAGCCATCCATTCCTTCCTTCCTTTCTTCCCTCCTTCCTTCCCTCCCTACCTCTCACCCTCCCTCCGTCCCTCCCTCCCTTCCCTTCTTCCCTGGGAGAGATGGTTGTGAAATATTTTCCAGCTTACTACTGCTTATACATTTTCCATTAATGTATTAAGGAGGGCACGTATTGCATGGAGCACTCGGTGTGGTGCATAAACAATGAATTCTGGAACACTGAAAAAAAAACCTGTTTAAAAAAATGAATAAAAATCAGAAAAGTTTCTCAAATTAGGTTCCTGCCAGGTCCCGGATGCTCCTAATACTATCATTATTACCTGCTTTACCATAGCTTCTGACTCCTGGGGAGTTCTTGTTTTTGCCAACCTCAGGAATCCAATTGTCTCCGTACCACAATTACTCTTCCTTTAAGTAATAATATCATTATCAGAAAGAAATTAAAGTCATTGAGTGTTCTATTGTTTAATGTTTCCATAGATTTTACACAGATTAAAACAGTACAGACCTGGGTTGGAATCTCTTGGTGTGAGAACTTCGGCAAGTTATCCACTCCTGGTTCCAGTGTGTCATCTGTGAAATGGATGTTGTGAGGGTTAAATGGGCTTCTATATGGAAAGCCCACAGTCACCGTGCTATGGCGGTCACCCTTCTGTGCCCTCTCCTAGAACCAACTAGGGAGCTTCTAAGAGTTCTTGACTATCTTCCATTTTTATATAGAGTTTAACTTTCTCCAGAATTTTCAGCAGATCTTGGGTGTGGGATAGCACAAATATAATTTAAGTCCTTGGGTATCACTTCATGTAACAGTATTTTTGATTCAAAGCACTTCATTGCATTTAGATATTATTGAAGATCTTAGTAGTTACAAAATATCCACTTTTGTTGGTACCTCGAAGAAAAGGAGCTGGGTCCTCTGAGCAACAGAAATAAGAGATACTGTGTTTCCTTTCATTGATCAAGGGCTTTTCTGCTGAGAATTTGAAAATTTAAATTTTTTAAAAAAGATTTTGTTTATTTATTTGACAGAGATCACACGTAGGCAGAGAGGCAGGCAGAGAGAGAAGAAGGGAAGCAGGCTCCCCACTGAGCAGAGAGCCCTATGCGGGGTTCGATCCCAGGACCCCAGGATCATGACCTGAGCTGAAGGCAGAGGCTTTAACCCACTGAGCCACCCAGGCACCCCGAAAATTTAATGTTTTTAATGGGAAAAATCTCATTTCAGTAAAAGACTTAGCTTCTTTAAATGATCTGTTGTCTCTTTAGTAAAGTATCATTGTAACATTGCTTTATAACATGGTTTAAAAAGGATTTATCTAGCCCAACTGAGAAGCAATTGCTGGTGTGTTTTAAATTGGGTTATATGAGTTAAAAATGGGAGGACCAATGGAATATATTTCAGTATTTGGAGTTTTTTGTAGTTAGGTAGAGAAATAAAGAGTGAATAGCTATTATTCACTCATATAATTATCTATTTATTAGATAGATAATTAAAGAGTGAATATTTATCCTGAAAACTGCTGGGACTTTAAATATGTCATTCTCATTAATGAAACAAGTTAGGATTTTGAAAATATACCTTTGGTGAAGTTAATTAAAACATCATTTAAAGAGTTAGTTCATTATTTATAAGAACAATTTAAACCTTTAATAAAATACATTCCATTCTGATTTAAATAGGTCTGGAAGTGAAATTAAATTGCAGTTTTTATTGCTTGCTTATTAGGATTCTGAAATTCTCATCTTAAGAAGTTTAATGTTAAATGTATCTTTTTCACATTTAAGATATATACAATCAAAATGAAAAAGAGCTGATGATTTACAGTCATAATATTACTACAGCTACACTGGGCACTGATAGCCACTATCCAGTAAGATCTCATCTGAATTGAGATGTACTAGAAATGTAAGATTAAAATACATTGAATTTCAGAGATTTAGTATAAAATAATGTAAAATATCCCAATGCTTTTCATATCGATTATCTGTTCGAATGATAATATTCCGAGTAAATTGAGCTGAATCAATTATATCATTAAAATCAGTGTAATATATTTCTTTTTTTAATGTGATAACCAAAATATTTAAGGTTACATATGTAGGTCACATATGTATATTTCTACTAGTCAGAGCTGCTCTAGAGAATGTTTTTGAAATAGTTAAAACATCACAGATAGATGTTGCCTAAGGGATGCCACTTTAGGAGCGAATCAAAAATATGCCAAACATTGGGGTTATGAAGGAAAATTTCACATGCGCAATTTGAGAAAAAAAAGAAGGCTGGAGAAAACCATCTATAGATATGGAGTAGGAAATTGGATAGAAAATTGACATCCACAAAATTAATTGTACATTGAGAGAAGTTCTTTAAAACATTCAGCTACTTTCTTGAAATATAGGTTTTATAAGTCCAATAAATTTTATCATATTCTAAGAAAATTCACATTTTTCACTGACTGTACCATTGAAAACTGACTCTCATATGTATATTCAGTATCTGAAATACTCCTGGGACACAATGCTTATTACAGCTCATGGCATAAAGTAGATGTTCAATCAGTATTTGATGAACGAATATGTGATTGACATAGGAGAGATGGGTAGGGATGTTTATCAGTTTTGCTCATTGATTATCTGAGGAGATTAAGATAGTTCCTGGACTATAGAATGCACACAAAAATATTGGTGCATGGTGAAATAAATGAAGACAGACACACACACACACATATTAAATATTAAAGAAGACAAAGTACTCAGAAACTGTCAATATATGTTCAACTACTTCTCACTATTCAAAGAGTACCAAATGTTTTAAAACATCACTATATGGCTGTTTTAATTACACCTTTTCTTTAACTATGATCCTATTTTGATATTATGTAATATTTTGAGTTATACATGAAGAAACTCCATGGAAACAGTTGGAATACGATGCAGAAATTAGTGCTTCAGAAGTTCTGAACTTGTGATTATTGGTTATGTTGTTTTCTCTGGCTTACAACTATGATGAATTCATGATCTCAGGGTCCTGGGATTGAGCCTCATGTTGGGCTCCCTGCTCTGTGGGGAGTCTGCTTCTTCCTCTCCTTCTCCCCCTCCTCCCCTCCCTACCTCCCTCTCCCCTTGCTGTGTGCTCTCTCCCTCTCTCAAACAAAGTAGTAAAATCTTAAAAAAAAATTCAAGATTTCAGGATAAATCGAATCTTTAGTGAAGGTAGGTATAGTTATTGGATGCTTTAAGGTTTCTTTTGAGAGCATTGATACCACTTATTCAGGAAAGAATAGAAAAAATAGGTGCATTCCAATAATAAACTTGTAATTATAGAAATGTGGAAGTGTGAAATTTATATTTTAAACATGTTTAACATCAATTCCGTTTATTTGGGGGTATATATAACACACATGTATTTCCCTTCATTAAACCAACAAACCTGGGAGTAATTTCTTCACTATGAATTTTCATAAATTCCAGATAAACATATTTAAATAGGCTAATGGTGAAATGAAGGGGTAGAAATTAAATTCAAGGCATATGAAGGGAATAGAGGAGGTGTAAAGGTGCTGTTTCTGCAGTTAATTGACCAGGAACTGTGTTGTTTGTAAAGGATTCACGGTTCAAATGGGCTTAAGCTTTTTGTGTTAGGATAAGTGATTTCCATCCATTTACTTCATCAGTCTGTCCCCTGAGGACCCCCTTGCAGGTCTCCTTGCTGCTCTGCTGCCCTCTTCTCCCTCCATTGTGTTCTCCAATGACATTGAACTTTTGGTTCCAACTCTTGTCTCTGGGTCTTTGCAAATGCTTTGGATGCTTTCCCTAAACCCCATCACTTTGTCTAATTCTGGCTTAAATATCCTCTCTAGGGGGAGATCTGTCCATTGCTTGGTTCCTACTAAATCTTCTTGTTATGAGCTCATGTAACTCCCTACTTCCCTTTTAGGAGCATTATTACACTGCTTCCAAAAAGGGCAGAATCGTCTAGCTTTACATGTATTTATGTAAATTATTGTTCTAATGGCTGTTTGTTTTAATGTGCTCCACAACCCCAAAGCCTTCCCTCCATTTCCAGAATTTAAGGATTTTCTCATTATTTCCACATTTTAAAACAGTATATGATTTTTTCCCCCTGAAAACATGACAAAAACGGCTTTTCTCCATAAGCGACTAGAAAATCATTTACTTTCTGGTGTTTTCCTAAAATTCATAAATCTTGTCCCTGCTTAGGACATGTTATGAATTAATTGGGAGAACATCTATCTCTGAAGAGTTAAAGAATTGCCAGCAGTGATCAAGCCCACGCGCTCTCTCTGGCTCTTGATACGGTGTTGACAGCCAAGCAAAGAGCTTCTTCAATAAATCCACTCTCATATTCAAGTTTCTCCAGATGTGAGAAGTAATTAAGTCTTTGCATTTATTGAGGCCTTGTATGCTTTTCAAGAGGGAACTGGCAGCTGTGGTGAATTAAATCTGCTCCCGCGCATGTGTATGGGGGTGTGCGTGTGTGTGGTGTGTGTGTGTGTGTTGTGTGTGAATGTATACATATACAATCACACATGTGGCATTTGCCAATAGTCAAGCGAGATTAGACCTGAGGACAAAACAAAACAAAAAGCTAATTTCAATAAACACCAAAAATTTTTACAATTATGTTTCACAGCTGAGAGCCGAGCACTTTGTCCGGTGATAACTTTTCCCTTTCTACTTTTGCCAAAAGTTGAAGGAAAGCAATGAGGATAATTAAATCATTTGCATCCATTAAAGGATTTTTTAAAACGGTGAAATCATGATTCTCATGTAACATAAAATAAACACACTTAAAAGATTTTAACTCATTAATGAATGAGGGCACCAATAAGACGTTAAGATTGGTTCATCGGTGAATTTGAAGAACATGCGTGAATGAGTAATAAGGAATTGCTGAAATGAATTTAGAAATAAAGCAAAAGGCTCTATTGATAGGACCAGTAATCAATTGCTTTTCCCCAGGATACAATTAATTTGCATTTGTATGGATAAGCATCATTAGCATTGTTATCAGTTTTTTAACATTTTATGGTCTTGTGAAGCAGTTCAAAGACAGCAAAAGGCCAAATTAGCCAGAAGGTAACACTAGATAACACAGGAGGCAGGTGTTTTTTTTTTGTGTGTGTTTTTTTTTTGTTTTTTTTTTTGCCAGTTTCAAAGTCTTTCACAATTCTTCCTGACATATTCTCACACAAAATTCTAGGAGAGGGATACTTTCTGGGATAGCCAAGCTCTTTGATTGTGCCTGACCCTTTGGTTCTGGTTACAAGGCTTACAGAGGCCACCCAGAACTTCGGCTTCTTTCAGTGGGGAGGCTTGTGAAAGTGACTGTATGAATTTCACTGTTGTTCATACTGAACTGCTGTCTCAAGTAAGCAGAGAATTAAATCAAAGTCCTTCAGTTCGCTGGATGCTTATGTTAATGTAGACTCTGAATGAGAACACCCCAGTCAGTACATCTGGAACATACTTTTGATTTTGGCATCCCAACCACACCCGACCTGGAAATTGTGCCAAAAACAATTTGCAGTTTCTTGTTCTTCTCCTCCAACACCAGTTTAGATGCATGGCTCTCATTTGTGAATAGGATCTTTACATGTGAAAACAGGAATATGAATTTAAAAAAAAACATTCTATTAAATCTTATTTTAATGGCATAATTAGTAATGGTGACAATTATTCAGGTTGCTCTGTATTCTTTTGATTTCTAATTAACAAACAGTAATGAAACAGCCATTCAAAAGGAGAAGATGGGCTTAATGAATGTAAACTGTAAAAATAGATTGGGCTGATATTAAGCAGAGCTCTCGTCTTTTATAAAGAAGACAAATTGCCCAAGAGAGCTTACATTTCTGGTTTGAAGAAACAATTTCATCCCCTCATCTACTCGTAAAGTTCTCTTTTGGACAGTTGCCAAACCATGAGGAACTATGTGAGGCAAAAGCAAAATGACCAGGAGTTCAGCTGAGAAGCAAGAACCTTCTGGGAGATAGTCATTGAAAAAAAAAAAAAAAAAGAAAGAAAGAAAAGAAAAAGAAAAAGAAATGTAAAAAACCCAGGCAACTGAAAACAAGTCTGTGAAAGACTGCCAAGACAGGGCAGACAAGTCAGATGAGCTAATTCCTCTCTCACCTAACCATTCAGGGGGAATATTTTGCAGTAAGAAATGTTGAATTAGTTTTTAAAGTGGAAAATTTCAGTTTATCCCTGGAAGTTTTCCTCAACTCAGAACTGAATCTCCATCTATTTTAATTATTAGGGATTTTCATTTGCAAGGCTCTCATCACCATGTTGGCAACAAGCACATGTTCTATCACTATCAAGAAAAGGGGAAAAAGTGAAATAAGTATGAAACGTTGGTCACAGTCTGGGCAATTCTTACTGCACGTGACCTTAAGAGCGTTGCAGAAGGGAGCTCTGCAGACAAGGGACAGCTGCAGACAGTGGGGCGTGAAGACAAGGGAGCACTGCAGACAGGGGAGCATTGCATGTAGGGGAGCACTGCATACAGAGGAGCACTGCAGACAGGGGAGCACTGCAGACGGGAGAGCGCTGCATAAAAGTACTGCAAACAGTGGGATGCTGAAGATAAGGGAGCATTGAAGACAGGGGAGCATTGAAGGCAAGGGAGCACTACAGACAGGAGAGTGCTGTAGACAAGGGAGCATTGCAGATAGGGGAGCACTTCAGACAGGGAACACTGCAGGACTGGTGCTGATGGTACACAGGAGTTTCCTCAGCCAGGGGCTCTGTCCCAATACCTGAATCACCCCTGGGACTTGGCAATTGCTATGGAAATATATTTGCTTACACAAAAACATCAAACTCTAAACAAATTAAAGACTTCTGGGGGCACCTGGGTGGCTCAGTTGGTTAAGCATCTGCCTTCAACTCAGGTCATGATCCCAGAGTCCTGGGATTGAGCTCCGTATCAGGCTCCCCACTCAGTGGAAACTCTGCTTCTCCCTCTCTCTCTGCTGTGTGCACTCTTTCTCCCTCTCTCAAATAAATAAAATCTTAAAAAAAAAAAGACTTCTGTATTGTTGTATGCAACAGAGCTCTTATCTTTAGGGTGTTAGGCTATAGGGGCTCTTCTGGCCTTTTCAAGTATGTTGATGTTGTAGAGTCTTACCCTTTGACATGAGAAGACCCTTTCGTTATCAGGTGCTTTTCCTGGAACTGTGTACCTTTGTTGGATGGCTGACAAATCTTGTGTTGTAAGAAGCTTTGCTATTTTTTAAGTGCTTTGCTTTTAATAACTTCTGGCAATTTGGTTTTTTTCTTTAACTATGGAGAATTAGGGTGGAGAGAGGGGGGAGAGGGTAGAGAATTTGCCCTAGAGGATGTGGGAGAGCTATAGCTGGAAGTAGAGGGTCTTGCCATAAATAATGTGATCCTCACATTGGTCTCATTCTGTATCAGGGCATGGGGCCGAGTACTGAAGTAAGAGGTACACAATATACACAAAGAACACAATAAACAAAAGAGATCGCACTTATACAGATATTCCCTTATCGAGGTGCCCCGAGGTGCAAATATATATTAAAACACAACATTTAACTTGGTTTAAAAAAATAAAGAGGAAAATAGGGAATTTTGAAACATGATAGCTATCCACGACGAACTTTCTTCTTATTCCCCAAGTGGCATCTGGGAGCTACTGACAAGAGAGATTTGCTGTGATAAAGTGCAAGGCTTAAAATGTTTTAAAGAAAACTTTACATGACTTTTGTATCATACTTACAGATGAAAGGGGGAAAAA
This sequence comes from Mellivora capensis, assembly GCA_004024625.1. Classification (NCBI taxonomy): domain Eukaryota; kingdom Metazoa; phylum Chordata; class Mammalia; order Carnivora; family Mustelidae; genus Mellivora; species Mellivora capensis. The sequence goes on along the minus strand of PISX010003003.1, from coordinate 79,311 downwards.
AGATACATTCAATCAGAAAAAATAATGTATGTAGCTTGCCAGACAGCCCATTAAGGAGTTTACCCAGCATGTCTTGAATGATTTTTTTTTCACCCCCAAATTTCCTGCTTTATCTTAGCAGGAGTATGCTTTATTCACCATCACGTCCCCAGCACCAAGCATAGTGCCTGACATAGTAACACTTATTTGGATGAATGAACATAAAGCTCGGGTTAAGTTTTGGTCCTGGTATTCCACTGAGTAACTTTGTGGATGAGATAAATAATTAACTTCTCTTGGTCTTAATTTTGTCCTCTGTAAAAGAGAGGGCTTTTAGTAAGATTGATTTCTTAAGGATCCCTCTGGCTTTAAAATTCTGACTCTAAAATCCACAAATGGAAAATGTATATTTACGGTGCATATGGTGTTTGGTTTTGCTTTCAGAACTTCTGTGCATGATCTCAACAGATTATTTTCTTCCAGCACAGTGGAGAGTCAATAAGGACATATTACGTGATGGGAAATGAGAAAAAGCAGCCGCTGAAGTCCACTGCAGGTAATTCCCCGTGGGGATTAGATGTCACCATGAGCGACACAAGTCATTTCAACTAGCTCTGGTGAAATTTTCTCCCCATGCTTCTAGAAGTTTTCTAGAAAATCTTATAGAAACTGTTCTTCCCCTTTTCCAAATAAAGATAATGTAATAGATCTTCTATAGAATATTAGAACAGTCTTTTGGCAGAAGGCTTGAGGGAAACAGAGTTCACACATTCTGCTCCCTTATGGAACAAATATAATGTGTGGAGAAATTCCCTGTAGAATTCTCTACATAGCTATGTTTAAAATAACATAGTTGTTATTTTAAAAGTGAAGGGTTCCAAATTCAGCACCCTGGGGGACTTCTTTTTGGCATTTTGCTAGTGAGCAGGATATGTGATGCCATTAAGTTAGCCTATACCAAAAATCATTTCATGAAAAGACTATTCTAGAATACAACCTTTTTTTTTTTTTTCAGAGTAGGATAATTTTTCCCTTAAGTAATACTTCACAGAAGAACATTAATTTTCTGGAGCATGGGGTATCATTAAAAAATGATGCATAGGTAAGTAGGTAGATTAGATTAGATGAATAGGGTTTCATGTTTCAGAGATACTGGATTAATAAAACCTAACCTGTTTTCTTGATTGTGGGTCTTCTTGGAGCTTCCAACTTGTCATTATGCCATGTGGATCTCTAAGTGACAGGGGTAGAGATGAGCATACAGGTTTTTCCAAACACATTTGCTTAAGAAACCCCCTTCCCCCTCTAGAGTATTCTGTGGAACTTTGGCCTCATGGAAAAACAATTTGAAGAATAATCTATACTTAATACTGTTTAGAATATTTTTCTTGTCAGAATTTTTAGTTTAGGTAAGGCCAAAGCAATTAGATACAACTAGATACGACATCAAGAGAAAATAGCATGATTCTTGGCTACTTAGAATAACGTATTTGGAATAAATTTGTATTTTATAATTAGTTTCATTATTCACCATAGGGTATTTCTTTATGTCCAACAATGATATGTCCTGATTTCCCGAAAGTTAATTTACCCTGTGTTTGAATAACCAAACTGATAAATTATGAGTTGTTATTGTCTAAATTGACAATAAAGCTTTTTTTGAGAAACATACTTTTAATTATATAATCGATAACACATACTCCATTATAAATACTGTTATAATTTATTTTTCCAAAATTTTCCAAGCATGTAGTACACATTGAGGAATATATAAAGAGTGAATATTTTATAATATAAAGACTAGTGAATTTATAAAAATTGACACAATGGGCAGAATGGAAGAGCATGGTTATTATTTTTTTGAAACAGTGATGTTTCTAGAATTCTTAAATGGCATATCAACTTATGTTAACTGCAACTTCTCGTGTTTAATGATGTTTACAATTAAAAGAATGCAATAGCAATATAAGAGTAACGATCATAATTAACTCAGAATAGATTCTTTAAAGTGGTTCAAAGGGCTTTTCATAATAAATTACTAGCCTTTAATCAGCTAATTAAAGTTAGTATCTTTTAGAATGTGAGAAGTATGTTTTTGTGTCATTAAAAAATTTAACTTAGATTAACAAGACAAGTTCGAATGATCCAGATTCACTATACCAAATCTGAGATATGTCTGACGTTCCAGCAAAAGCTTTATTTAGAGGGAGCTGGGAAATCTTTGAGATAACAGGCTTTGGACCGTGCTATCTTGAGTGTTACATGGTGGAGTTGTTTCTCCACAATCTTTAAGTCTTTTTCAATCTATTTTGTGAATGAATTAAATTAGTGAAATATAAAGAAATGGTCTTTTTTGGATTGCTTACCCAGATTAGAGAATGTTGACTTTAAAAGGTCACAAAATTGAATTTTGCCTGTTGGACCGGTATTTCCACTTGGGAGCCTAGTCCTGGCTGACCTCCACAATTCCATCCATCCACTCACACGCAGTCATGATAAGACGGTGAAGTGTGAGCTAAATAGGGATGAGGCCTGGGCAGGGTCATTTCTGCCAGAACACCAGAGACTCCAAGAGCTCAAGGGTGCTATAGTAAAGAGAAAGGGGGTGTCCTTGTGAATTAAAGAAAAGAAAAGAAAAAAAGAAAGAAAAGAAGAAAAAAAACCCTGTATACATAGAGTAAAAATGAGGGTCCTTGTATTTGAGGATGTAAAAGATGAAACAGAAGAGGGAAAAACAGAGGAAGAGGAAGATGAAAACGACATGGTAAGTGGGAACACACCAGCTAAAGAAGGCTACTTGTTCCTCTAAGCTGATCATTAGAAAAAATGTTTCTTTCCTTTGTTTTACTGCACAGGTGTTCTTCAAGCCCGTTATTGAAGACCTAAGGATGGAATTGGCCAGAAAATGCACCAAGCTCATTAGTGATGTAAGTGACTTCAGTGATTTTTTAAAAAATTTTTCATTATGTGTGTGTGGCACTATTATGTCATCAAATCATCAAGTTGGGAAGAAAACCCTACAATCATTGTTAAAACACAATTATTTTCCAGATCATGGAACTAAGTCCCAAAATTTCCATTCATTTCCTCAAGGTGACCTATACAGAGAGTATCTGTAGGAGCAGGTCCCTGTGTTCTCAATCCAGAGTGGTGTCCCTTATGAATTTCACTGTCACTCTGGCATGAAATCATAAAGCATTGAAATTTCAGAGCACATTCCATGTATGAACTGCAAAACCTTTTAAAATTTGTATGGTGATGGAATTTGTTTCAGGAGGATCTCTGTCTAAACAAATGGTTTTTTAAAAAACAGTTCGGGGATTTTTTGAGGACTCTGATGAATGTAATAGTTCTTGAAACCAGGGGGGAAAAATACATATTTACATAAAATGTATTTACAATTTGGAGTTCTTGAGTTACTGAACTGCATGGTAAGAACCCTGGGTGCAGAGGAGAGATGACGCATGAAAAGTGAATAGGGCCTGGGTCTGTAGAGAAGCAAGCGTAATACTAGCCATTTCTGTTGTAGTTAATGAGCAAAGTGATCAGAATATTTTGCACGTTTCTTTTCTTTTCTTTTCTTTTCTTTTCTTTTCTTTTCTTTTCTTTTCTTTTCTTTTCTTTTCTTTTCAAAGATTTTATTTATTTATTTGACAGAGAGAGATCACAAGTAGGCAGAGAGACAGGCAGAGAGAGAGGAGAGGAGGGGAAGCAGGCTCCCTGCTGAGCAGAGAGCCCGATGCGGGGCTCGATCCCAGGACCCTGGGATCATGACCTGAGCCGAAGGCAGAGGCTTTAACCCACTGAGCCACCCAGGCGCCCCAACACATGTTTGTTTTCAAAGGAGGTCAGTCTGGGGAAGTGGGGTAGTACGTTGGCATGTTCTCTGAAGTCAACCTGCCTGCATCAATTTAACAGTAAGGTTGGGGCAGATTATGTAACAAGACTGGGCTCACTTCCTCAAGGGCAACATCTGTTCCAGTTTCTAGAAGTAATGGTAATACGTCTGAAATGTTTAGTGAACTGTCTGGAACAGGGTAAGCACTCAAGGGATGTTAGCGGTTATTAACTGCTACATCTGTAAATCACTTTTGTATCCATCCAGTCACATTTTATCTATGACTCTCCTTGTGGCTTGTCGGAAAGAGCCAGAGGATGGTGGGAATCATACTCTTTCCATATATTTGACATGTAATGTAACAGAATTTTAAATGGAGTATTTCTTTGTGCTGTTACCTGGGAGTACTAAGCTACTGCATGAGAAAGTTCTTTGTAAACTCTCTTTTTTTTTTAAGATTTTATTTATTTATTTGACAGAGAGAGACATAGCAAGAGAGGGAACACTAGCAGTTAGGGAGTAGGAGAGGGAGAAGCAGGCCTCCCACCAAGCAGGGAGCCCGATGCGGGACTCGATCCCAGGACCCTGGGATCATGGTCTGAGCCGAAGGCAGACGCCTAATGACTGAGCCACCCAGGTGCCCCCTTTATAAACTCTTAATAGTGATGGAATGATGACCACCACAAGAACATCAGCCAAGTTACGATTTCTTGAGGACTGTGTGCCAGGCTTTGCAGCTTCTGAGGTGGACTCCACTGTTTCTCTCATTTTAGAGGTGAAGAAACAAAGGCTCAGAGAGGTTAAGTATCTTGCCAGGGTCACACAGTTGAGCAGGGGGGAAAAGGATTGAGCACAAAGCCCTCTCAGCCTCAGCCATTCTGCTGTGTTTGCTCTTAACCGTAGATTTCCCTGCACAGTTTACCTTTACTATTATTGATTACACTAATATTGGTAATGGGAATGCTATCATTTAAAACCTGAAGTTTCCTAACTCCGGAAAAAGTACCTCTTCCAGGTGGTTATGTTTTTTATTAAAGGGTAATTGCGGATGAGCTAAGTATATTATATAAACCATCGGAACTCAAGGGGCAACTTCAGTGAGTAGGTGATTTTGTTGGAGTTGTTTTGGAAAAGATCATTTTTCAGTGACTGCAAAACCAGCCTCGTGGTGAGGGGCATGGCCTTTACCATTTTGCAAAAGCCAAAGCCATGTTATTCCTCTCTGAGGTAGGAGAAATCAAATATGTGGGAGTGATTTCTATTTATTACAGATTTATGCTGCATGGCAGAATGTCTGTACGACTCGAATATTTAGATCACAGCCTATGGCCTGATATATATCTGTGTGCATGTTCACCTTCTGTTTCAAAATAGATTTTCATACTTTTAAAAAAACTGTTCTTTTTTTTAATTTTTGGAATTTGTGTATTTACCTGCAAAGAGTCGGAGCAAGTACTACTTTTGTCTCTAAAACAAAACGAAAAAGAGGAGTTTGTGCCATCGTTTTACAAGCAAATTTTAATTTACATGTTCTGGAAGAACTTTATGTATTGGACCCAAAAGAATTTCTAGTTTTTCGAAGTTTGGTGGAAAAGGTATTTATTAAGTACTAACTGCTTTATCCACGGTCAGCATCATCCGTGTGCTTATATGGAGCCGACGAACTTACATGGGAGGTTCTCATGTCTATTATATTGCCTGCATCACTAGATCATTGTCTAAATGTGTGCTTGAGTTGCGTCAGTCGTGGACCAAAAACAGAAGTGGACGAATGGTCGGGGGAGTTAGATGGGAGCCCCCGTCGAGGCCCTCTCCTGCTTCTGATGGTGTCCTCAGTTAGTGTCCACATTTCATTTAGCACACGGGCTTTTCCCCGGGTCTCAAACTTAAAGACAGACCTTCAGGTCTTTTCGTTTGTTTTCTGATCCCTTGTATCCCAGAGGGACACCTGTGTGTTTACCGGAGCCTTTTTCTCTCTTTGGAGGCAACCTGTTTGTAGCCCGTGTCACCCTGTGACGCTGGTGTCTTGTTTGCCCCGTCTGCATGGGTCTTCACCTTGAAGCCGTGAGAAGTGGCCTCACGTTCTGTTCACCGGATCACACAGCTAGTGAGCCACACACCTGGGATCTGAAACAAGGTCCTCACGACCCCCAGACCTTGGCCATGGTTGCGTCGTCCCTCTCCTGCTGTGTGCCGGGCACTCCTCATGGAGTCCTGTGTTCTGTGGCATAAATGTTACAGAGGACACTGGTCCAGAGATAAGTCCAGGAACTCCCAGTTTTCCCTAGAAAGAGATGGATGTTTTTCAGGTCAGGTGGCTTCACTTTGGGGCTTCAGTGTGAGGCATTTTTCCTTTTTTTTTTTTTTTTTTTGCTCTACCTGGTTTCCCTTTGCATAACTCACTTCCCCAAATTACCCGGTCCTTTGAAGCCACCTCTTTTATTTTTCTGTTAACCACATAATGCTTTTTATTTTCCCAGATATTCTCTCTCTCTCTTTCTGGACCTACTGGCCAACTACCTAGTGAATTTCTTGAATAAGTCAAAACCTATTAACTATATAGAGCCATCAGAATCAGGAATCTAGTAGCCTTTTGTCAGGTGGCCAGAGGACGTATTAGGTTGAGGGGGATATTTTTGGATGTTTCTTGTAAATTAGGCATCCAGGGTTTCTGCGGAGCGAGTTTGGCCCCATCTGCCTGAAGCCTGGGATGCAGTGTTTTGGTTCAACCCTTTGGAGGGTGTTCAGTCGTGTGGCAGCAGAAAGACATTTTCTAGGCAAATGAACATTGTTTGTTGTGGGTAAATCCTCTCAGGGCTAAAGGCATCGGGATTCTGTGGCTATTCCTCCAGAGAGAGCTCTGATTGTGTTAAGAGAATGGCATGGCATTCTTGGGATGGCATCCCATGGCATTCATAATGGGATGGCAGCCTTGGCTCTGAGTGTCCCCCACCCCGTTACCAGGTAGTGACGGGGCTGTGGTTCTTTCTTCCAGTGTTGGATGCATTGAACCAACATGGCTCCATTCGAGAGAAGACTTTCTTGATACTTTTGGTTAAGAGTGCCTGTAAAAGGAGGGGCGCCTGGGCGGCTCACTCAGTTGAATGACTGACTTTGGCTCATGTCATGATCTCAGGGTCCTGGAATTAAGCCCCGCGTTGGGCGCCCTGCTCAGTGGGTATTCTGCTTGTCTCCCTTCCCTCTGATCAAGTCTTTCTCTTTCTTTCTTTCTCTCTCTCCCTCAAATAAATAAATAAAATCTTTTAAAAAAAAGGAGTGCCTATAAAAGGAAATATTCTCAGACATTTCTACATCTGTCATCCAAGTTCAGCCATTTACCTGGGGTCATACCAAGTGAAAGAAAGACTGGGCTAAGAAGAGAAAGCCTCACTGAACTGATTTAACTCTAATTGTAGTTGAGACATGGTGGGATTAATGGGTGCGGTCAGAGCAGAAGGTCAATATTTGGGGTATCCTTCTGACTATTAAGTCATCAACTCTGCCCACTTCCGCCCCCCCACCCCAGTTAGAAAGTAGCTTGGATAGTATCTGAGTTATGAGTGCAGATGGCCACAAGTGACAGGAAGACCCTAGCACAGAGCTTCACATATAGGTGGGATTTTTTGTTTTCACATAATAAAGCATGGAGGTAAGGGGTCCAGTCTTGGTACGGTGGATGTTCTCAGGCTCCCAGGTTCCTTTCCTTCTGCTTTGTCATCCTGGGTATGGTGACTTACTGCCTCGTGGTGACCCCATGGCTGCTGCATCCCTGTGACTGGGGAATGGAGGAGGTGGCAGAACAAGGTGTCAAAGGGCCGTGCCAGCAAGGTTTTTCCCTTTGCACCAGAAATACCAGGAACACCACTGGGAGGACGTCTACAAATGTCTTGTGGCCAGCGCTGGGCACCAGGGGAGACCCGTCACTGGCCAAGGGGAAGGAGCAAACCATGCCTGACTTAGAGCAACTCATCCTCTAGGGCTGGGGCATGGGTCTGGCTACGCTCATAAATACGTTTGGGTTCTGTTATTTGGAAAGAAGGAGGTCGCATAGGCAGTCTATGCAGTGGACAGGGCCATGGCTGTGTTAGGAAGTGGCCATCTCTTTAGTGATTTTATTACACCTAGGATGTTGTGTCCCTCATTGGTGTAGTTCCCGCCCGTCTGTTTTTTCTATTATCCTGGTAGAGGAAAGCTAACACTACGTGGCATTCTTTATATAAAAATGTAAGATCATTTGCTTGTCATCAGTCACGTTGTAAAATTCATTAGAAATACAATAGGAGGGGTGCCTTGGGGCCTCAGTCATTAGGAATCTGCCTCCAGCTCAGGTCATGATCCCAGGGTCCTGAGATCGAGTCCTGCATCGGACTCCCTGCTCCTTGGGAAGCCTGCTTGTCCCTCTGCCACTCCCCCTGCTTGTGTTCCCTCTCTTGCTGTCTCTCACTCTGTCAGATAAATAAATAAAATCTTTTTAAAAAAAAGAAAGAAATACAACAGGAGTTACAATAAGCAAATAATACGTGTGTGTGTGTGTGTGTGTGTGTGTCTACCTTTTGGACAAAGACCAGAGAAAGGACTGGAGACCCCACTTAAGACTGAACTATTTGCCGGCACAGTGAAGGAAGTAAATACTTCACCCTTATCCTGTGCTCTCGTCCTGAACATTCTGCTCAGGTCAGAGCGTATCAGAGGCCCGTGGCCATTGCACATACCGCTGCAGGCAAGAATGTGACTGTGAGGGGGAGAAGATAGTGGCGAAAGATAAAAATAATGAGCCAAACTTGAGCCTAATGATAGGTTATTTTCTCTCACACTTAATTATATAACGGGGATACTTTTTTTCCCCTTATGATCAAAATAGCCTACTATTTATCATACTGCCATTAACGGTTTAATTACTAGTGACCGAGGAGGATGATTTGCAGAGCCCTAAAATTATGGCTAATCTCTGAGAAGAAAAAAAAAAAGTAATTTAGTGCTCAGATAAGATAAATATGTTGCAATGTTGATTTCATGAATAAAGCAAATGTTTAATGTGGTAGGCGTCTAATACCTAAGAGTCACAGCAGTGAGAAACGGTATTTTGCGTTAACTTTGCTTAGATGTTCCTGTCTGGTCATACCTCAGGTCGAATTATGCTCCTCAAGTCAGGTTTACCTGTGGTAAAATCTCTGTGTAATGTTAGTGTTGCAACGTCGTGTTAGTCATGTCCTTCAAGAACCAGGTACATAGTCAACTAAACTTCACTTTTAGGTTGTAATTAGGGAGACCATGTAATTTATCATCTGACCTGGAACCTTTTTTTCAGCGTATTTACAGTGTTGGGTAGATAAACATGACTTTATTACAGGGTGATATAACTTTTAGCAAATTACCTTCATCCTCTCAACTAGTCATAAATTTTGCCTCACCAGTTTTCAGATTGGGTGGCAATTAGCGTGAGAGTGGGATGACATTTTAGGGCCTTATCCAGAGTTTCCTGATTTCAGCTCATATGTTCCTACAGGGTCTCCCCCCAGAGTAACAATTCTGGCTTCTCCTCAAGGGGAAAGGAGTGACTCCTTTTACTACTGACTTTGAGAGAAAGAATGAGCAAGTTCAGCTCAGCCTCTCTGGGCTTCCTATTTTGCATCTGTCTACCCATAGCGTACTGGAATGATCTCCTTCACCATGTGGCAAACTTTCAGAGCAGGTTCTGCTCTGTTCATATAAAGGATGCTCATTGTGGCCACTGTTCGAGCTCCTTCCTCTAATCATGCATGCATAGGTAATGATGCTAACAGTAATTTCACTTGTTTGATCTTTGCCTCTACTTCTTAATTGGTTCCATCTGTCCTGATGACTACTTATCTTAAACCTAGAGGTAGGCAGCTATGTTTTTGTTTGATTGTAGGCTTAACTGTTCAGTCAATGGCTTGAAAGTAACAATAAACTAGGACACTTGTCCAGTGAAATGAGAGTGTTGAATAATTATGCTCAGCTAGCTGGGCAGACAGGATCCATAGTCCATGTGCGTCAGCCCCTGTGATCCTTGATGATAACAGGACTCTTACTTATCTAAAGACCAGGCTTTTTTTAATTTTCCCCCCTGTATCTCATCACCTTTGCGGCTCTGTGCTAGATGTCCATTTACTTGATTTGGCTGGTTTTGAGGATCATTCCTCATTTGAGTATTTCCTTCAGAAAACAGACTTCCTCAAGTAATTCTTCTCTTCAAAAAAGGGGAATTAAAATGGTTTTTATTCTTTCTCATCATCTGTAAATTATTCTCTCTTTTAGATTCATTATAAAGAAGAGTATAAAAAGTCTAAGGACAAGTGTACATTTGTGACTGATACCCCCATGCTAAACCATGTAAAAAATATTGGTGCTTTTATTTCTGAGGTAAGGCATCAAAACATGCGAAATGGTTTGCATTTTTATTTTCTATTTATGTAGATAAAAGTCTGTGCATTAAAATTAGAGAATAATATTTTTGAGAGTGCTACTGAGTGTTGGTAATAACTACATAATTATGTAATCCTATGCACAATGTCAATGAACTCTCTGGTTGATCTATTTTATTATATATGTCTATATTTTGACTCTGATCCTTTCATATTTATATAGGATTACTCTTGAAAAGAGATATTTTCTTAGATAAGTAGAAAGTACTGGAAAAATAGTTTTAGAAATGCCATTATTTTATTTCCTTATGGGTATATTAGATATAAATTGTTGAATATCATTTTGGAAATAAGTAAAATTTAGCAGCTGATTCTCTGAAACATGATATCTTTGGTAAGTAATTTTAGATCAATTTAACCTGTTTTTGAGTAGGATCAGTTCAACAGAGACACTTACTATGAAATAGAGAAAAGCACTACATTAATTTTCCAGCTGAAAAATCATAGTCTCTATCTGAGAACATTTCAAACTGCAGATTATGCTGCATTAATAAGCACCATGTTACAGTGATTTGAGTCTGGGAGGAGACATGTCTGTTGGCTGTGACTAGATCACTTAGGAGAGATAAATTTGAAACGAGGATGAATAAAACTGTATTGTAAATGACTGACCTCTAGTGTCTCATAAGTTACGTTGGAAACAGATCAACACGATACTCTCAGGATTACTTCCGCTGACGTGAAAACATTTTGAGGAAAACTGGCAAATTTTCTCTTCTTGAGTACCCACATCCCAAAGAGTTGTAAGAACTCAAGGTTTACACAGGGTCTACACTCAATAAATCCAGGCTCACATCTGGCTCTGACTGGGGGTAATATAAGAGTGTGGGAAACCATGGATTGGTTGGTTTGCATTTGCTGTTACTTCTCCTGTGCAAAGATTCACTTGATGTTTGTCGTTCCTAATTGACTCTTGACTCTTTCCTGAAGGTGTTAAGTACAGAGCAAAAAAAAAAAAAAAAAGTAGGCAATCTCTTGTGGTTCTTTGATCCTAATCTCTCCAAGAGAAATGGTGAAGGAGCATTTCTATTTATTAGTAGTGAATTTGGGGGATCACTTCGAGACAGTGCAAATTGGAGGTGGGAATACACAGAAACAACAAAAAAGGATTCTTACTTCCCACCACAGTTGTGGAAGAAGGAGGTTAAAAAGATTTGAAGAGGGGCACCTGGGTGGCTCAGTGGCTTAAAGCTTCTGCCTTTGGCTCAGGTCATGATCCCAGGGTCCTGGAATCAAGCCCCGTATCGAGTCCCGCATCAGGCTCTCTGCTCAGCGGGGAGCCTGCTTCCTCCTCTCTTTCTGCCTGCTTCTCTGTGATCTCCATCTGTCAAATAAATAAGTAAAATCTTATATAAAAAAAAGATTTGAAGATTTGGAGGAGCACTGTCCTTTACATTCAAGCTCTAGACACTACATTCTACCAACTTGTATTTTCTGGAACAACTCAAATGTCTCTTCCTTCTCAGGTGTTTCTTTACTGGTCAAACATCAATATATACAAACGGACTTACTTTTAGGAACATATATAGGTTAACCTAGAAAAGTCATCATTATTTTCTTGAGTGGCTCCTTTTAAAGATTTTTCTGTGATAAATTAGATTTACCTCTCTTCAGAATATGTTCTTCAGTCTAGTATCTAAGGTTAAAATGGTCTTCAGGTTTTTAAAATAATTCTGTTTCTGAGGAAAGTTTCCTTTTATTCTCTTTCAGTATTAACAGTAAAAAAAAAAGTAATGCTTATTAATTTTTTTCCTTTTCCCCCCCTCTAGGCAAAATACAAAGGCACCATTAAGGAGAACCTCTCCAATTCTCTTTATAAGCAGATGCCAGCCACAATCGATAGTGTCTTTGCAAGAGAAGTTACACATCTTCAGAGTGAGGTTTGCTTTTCCTAAATTGTTATATAATCATATATATAAAAATTTAACCACTTACAATTAGCACCTTAAAATATATTAATATTTAAAAAATATATTTAAACATAGTTAGCAAAGTAGTAGAAAGTACTGGAAAAATGGTTTTTATCTTGGGTATCGCATATTGGATGAAAACTGGAAGCAGGGGACTCATGTGTTGTCGGTAGTCATTGCCATGTCACAGAAATTGAAATGGATGGACAAATTTGTTAGTCACGTGATGCTGTTTTTCCTAATCCCATTCATAACTATTAATGGAACAAATTTCAGTCTTGTGAGGACAGCTTACTTAGATTAAAATCTGACAGCAAATATTAAACCTGTCTCTGATTTAGCACGTGATCTCTAAGTGGAGGACATTCCAGTAGCTTATTCAAAGACCCATTAAGAGTTAATGGTTAAATTCAGGACCCACAGGTCTGTGCTTCCTCAGTTAGGCGAGAGGTTCCTGAATTTCCTTTTCTGTGGGTTATGGATTTCATCTGGAGTATCTCAGGTGCAAGTGGCCGCTCTAGTGATTTCAAGTTGCAAAAGAACTTAAGAATTGTCATCCTCTAAGCTCATTTGGAATTCAGAGTAATTTCCCCCTTATGTACATTGGACATAAGGAACACATAGTACATTTAATTTGTTGTATTTCTTCAAACAGAATTTCAGAATAGAGTATTTCACCTCTTTCTCGGTCATCTTAACTGTTTTGTGTTCTGCATAATACAGTTGTTTTGTTTTGTTTTAAACTCTGCGATTCTGCTACATGGCTCCCCTAAATGGTATGAGAACAGGGACTTCCTGTGTCTTGTTCTCTGCTCTACCCTTGAGCTTAGCATCAGTCCTTGGCACATAGGGAGATAGTCAATAAATACTGGTAAAATGGATTTTGTTGAATTTGTTGATTCTCTCTTTTAGGAAATATTTCCTTTTATGTAGTTTATATTCTTCATGCTACATTTTAGGTTAAAAATAATAATGGACACATAGAAATGCTTACTATGTATCAGGTGCTGTTCTATATACTCCACATATATTTGTATCATTTAATCCCTATAAGTACTCCATGAGATAGCCCCATTTCAGAGATGTGGAAACTGAAGCACAGAGGAGTTAAGTAACTTGCCTGAGATCACATAGCCAATAAATGGCAGAGCCAACGCGTGAACATGGATAGTTGGGCTTCAGAGTCTGGGATCTTAAACACACACTGTATCAGCTAGTTCTTACCATTTCCACCACTCCTTTTCTTATTAAACAAGTTGAAATCTTCCTTCAGAATCTTTTTAGTTTCAAGTAGAAGATGCCTAGGTAATTTTAAAATAGTCTGAAAATAAAGTACTCTCGAAAAAGACTGAGCATTGTTATCCTTTGCAGAACATCTTTAAGTACTTTATTATTACAAATTTAAATGTCCTCTGTGTACACAGCTTGGCAGTAAGCTGATCTCAGCTGTACAATATGAGGCTAAAAATATATGATACCAGCGTTTTGCATGGCTGACCATGACTAATATGTCCCCTTTTTTTTCTCACAACATCTGGTCACCTAGCCACTTGCTGATAATATATGGGCCACTTTGTAAAGCAAATAAGTACAACCCAACACTCGGTATGTGACAAATAACAATTATGTAAAAAAGAAAGAATTGTCTCTTCTTATTTTTATACTTGGGAAGGTAACCTTGTCAGATATTTACATCCTCATTGCTGTGTAAGTGCAAAATTTTCTTCACCTTTTCATGGCAGAAAGGGACTATAGTACATGAACACATGCAGTGTAGAACTTAACGGGGAAGATAATCCACAGTGTGTATTGTGGAATCTACCTTTTTTCTGTTAGCATGTGTTATGCTCTAGTGGGGTATGCCCCCTGCGAAATGCAGGTGTGTGCTCCAACACTGCCCACCGTTGTAATTAGTCATTGAACTTGTTTGTAAGGAAACACCTGGATTCCGAATAAAGTATCTATTTCAGTGGAATCATGTAATAAAATTTCAATGCAATGTAATAGCAAGAAAGTAAAACTATTTGACAGTGTCTGAGAAAATGAAACAGCTAACCTTTTGCTGTGTCCAAATCATATCCGATTTGCAGTAATCTAAATTAGAGCGGTTAGACACATTCTGGAACCTCAAGTGTTCTGGATTCTAATGACAAAGTCTCCCAGACCAAGGACACTGGATCAAAAGGTTGTATTAAAACCAATTTGCAAACATTCTCAGAAACTTAATCCAAACTAGAGTGATACCGTGAGGTGAGCTAGATTAATGCTCCTTATAGAAAATGACTGAGGAGAAGTCATTTTAAAAAAGAAAGAGATGTGGAGATTTTAGGAAGCCATTTTATGAGATGTCCCCCATGAAAAATCTTATAAACAAAGACCACAAAGAAAATTTCTGGACATGGACGTGCCATGCCATGAAATGGTGAGATCTTCTCCCCAGGGCTATTTCAGGCAGGGGCTAAATAATCTCTTATCACAGAAGCAATACAAGGTATTACTCAGGCGTCTGGACTCAGGAGATGTTTGACTGCCTACATTTTTATCTGTGGTGGCTCCGGGGTCCGGCCTCAGGAGCTCCAGATGTGTTTATGTTCGGGGACTGGCAGTGCATTTACTGATATAGTAGTTGTAAAATATCCTGAAGTTAGAAATATATAGAGGTCTTATGTATATATACATATGATATAAAAATATACCAGCTATTAAATATACAAGATAAACGTACATACTACTATACTACCGAAACATATTTATATGTAAGTCTGTAAGACTATTCCAAGTGTCCTCCACTAGTTAGGTATTCAGTAGCAAGGAGACCTTGATTCTCAAGGTATGAAGAAAAGAGTGTTAATCTAGGGAACTGCTATACAATAATAACAAATCCTAAGAAATCAAATTTATCAGAAAATGTATTAGCTTGACATAATTTTCCGTTAGCTATTTTAAAGATGAAAATTAATATGATAAATTAAAGTTCATCTGCCTCCAATTTGATGTAATCTTAATTCTAAAGTGGTGCTGTGTTGCAGCTATAAATGAAATGACTTTTAATGCTGCAAGTAGAAAATTACATAGCCTTTTAAAGAAAGAGTGCTTTTTAAAATTGTACTTGATGACTCACCATTTCTATGATAACCCACCAAATGATCGCTGTGTTGGTCATGTTTATAAAGTCACAAGTCATACAGACTAAACCAGGCACCCAGCAAAAAGGAGCTAGCTAGGTACACGCTATCTCCTTTATATTTAAGAAGAAGGAACAAATCTGATAAAGGTTTCTTCTTGGCTTAATAGACCTGGCCACCCGTTAAACTCCTCCTCCTTTCCCCCAAAATTATAATATAGAATGTAATGGAACTGACATAATGGTTTTTGCCAACTTAAATGGAGGTCCTTTATGAATTTCTTGTTTAACATAACTAACTGGTGAAAATGTTAAGATATGTTCATGAGAATGAGATATCCTGATGGATTAAATCAATGGACAGAGTATAACAAGATGAGTGATCCCTGGAAAAACATGGGGGTCCTGCGTGTGAGTCCCTATATTCAACTAGATACACAGGATTGGATGTGAGGACGAAGTAGGGCAGAACTGAATAAGGCTTAAGGATTCTAGGTGACAGAAATCTCAATGTAGCTATCAGAAGGAAAACACTGTGATCTATGGATACATGAATAGTAGGTAGAGCACATAAGAGATCATAACCCAGACTAACCTGGACAGTACTAATTAGGAGAGGTCAGACCATATCTAGAGCATTCTGGGTATTTTGAGTGGATTAATTGGAAATTGGGCAGAGAAGGGCATTCAGGGATACAGAGTTTCAGGACCTTACTCTGTGCAGACGGTCTGGAGGAATGGGAGTCGTTGACAGCTGTGTGCCTATATCTGAAGTTCTGTCTACTGAACTAGACTCTTCCTACCTGGCCGCAAGGGGAAGACAGATTGGGGCTTCATTAGGGGTGGGGATTTGTGTCAAAGCTTCCACAATTTAGAGACTATAACACCCCAGCATGAGGTCCATTTCAGTAAACTGTTTTCAAGAAGAACTTGGTGGGGGAGCCAGAGAAGAGATTTAAATATTGATAGTTGTAAGAGATGGCTTTCTTTCTTTATGGTAAGAGGCGATGATTTTATTTTTAAAAATGAGTTTTGTTTATATGTTAATAAAAATTTTAAAAATAAATTAAAAAAATTAGTTTTGTAAATATCACCTTAATCCTCTAGGCAAGTATATTATCAAAGTTAAATGAATGGTTAATACTGTTTATTAAAACCCATGAGGGAGATGCCTGGGTGGCTCAGTTGGTTAAGCGGCTGCCTTCGGCTCAGGTCGTGATCCCAGCATCCTGGGATCGAGTCCCACATTGGGCTCCTTGCTCAGCAGGGAGCCTGCTTCACCTTCTGCCTCTGCCTGCCACTCTGTCTGCCTGTGCTCGCTCTCTCTCTCTCTCTCTGAATCTCTCTGACAAATAAATAAATAAAATCTTAAAAAAAAAAAACTCATGAGAGGTTTAAGTTCATGAGAATATTTAATAAACTCATTTATTCATTCATTCACTAAACATTTATTACATTTCTACCCTCTGTCTTCAGTATGAGAGGCACAGGATATTAAAAGATGTGTAAGAAGATAGAGGCATAGCTCTCAAGGAGCTAGTATTGGTGAAAAGTTTTTCCTTAAATTGAGCTGCTGTTCCTTTCCATTAAAAATTAAATCTTATTTTGTTCTTGTGACTACTCTTCTGGTTTTTCTCTTAAAATTGCCTCCATTCTCCTGTGTCAAGTTATTCTAGCTCTGTTTAATATCATTTTATTTTAAAACTTTTAATATATATTTACAATTAACTTTAAAATAAGTTATTCATTCATTCATGCCTGTTTTATTTTTATTCATTCATTTATTGAGCAAATATTTCTTGATTCTTACTTTTTGCCGGTTTGTATTCTGAGCATTCACTGAGCTAGGTAGTTATGTTCTCATGAGGGAAGAGAAAATAAGTAATTCTACAAAAATAAAACAAAACTAATTGAAAATTGGGAAGGAAATATATAGGATAATGGAATAGACTGTGAGTAAAGGGATACTTTCTTTGTTGTCTTCTGGATCCCCCCCCCCAACTCTATCATTGAATTTGGTTATTTCTACTTTTGAAGTAATCATTCTCATGCCATCTCTCCATCCCAGGAGGGGACAAATTGAAATGGTAGCAATGGGTGATATTGGCATGATGCTCATTTCCCTTGCCGAGGACAGGCCTTGACAGATCTCAGAAATCTGCCTGCATGTTTTATTTTCTCCCAAAGGTTGGGGCATTTATTGAGCTTTATATTATATTATAGCTGTGCCTACAGAAAGTCATTAACAATTAATCAAAAAATGAAAAATTCACCTTTAAATGTCTGGTAATTTCCTCCACTTTGTCAGTTGCTTTCCCAGGATTTAAACCTTGGACATTTATGACCCTAAGAGTGCATAGATTTGAAAGGTTTTCCAAAATGGTCCCTGATATTTAAGCTAGCTGAGTATGAGAGGGGTTGCAACATGCCTATGGTTGAGGACTGTTGAAATTATCAGGAAAGAGTCAGAATTAGGATTCTAACCTGAAGCACCAACCTTAAAGTACTGAGTATATTATCTTGTTACAGAGGCTTGGGCAAATATGACCATCAGTGGTGAGACTCAAGTACACAAACTCCTAGCAAAACACTGAAATTTAACGGGTAGGAACGTAGTATACTCCTGAAGAAACTAACAATGGTTTGTGTTTTTAAAGGTTGCCTATAAGCAGAAGCATGATGCTGCCAAAGGATTCTCAGATTATGCCCATATGAAGGAGCCACCTGACATCAGACATGCCATGGAGGTCAATAAACACCAGAGTAATGTAAGGACACCATCTCCCATGATTTTCTGGGAAATCGCGGTTACCCAGATCAGGGCTAGTGGATATGCCATTGCAATTTACATATTACAACTCTCCTATTCAAAAAGGACTTTAGAATTTCTTGTCTTTAAATCTCTCAGTGTTCAGTCATAAATCCATCTGAGTTAGTCTATCAAAAGTCATTAAAACCTCATGGAGTATCTTCAAAGTGTCAGGTCCTTGCAGTTATTAGAAGTTCTGCTTGGGACCAGTTGGGTTGCTGGCATTTCCTAGAGTACCCTTGACTTGATGGTAAATCCTTCATAGTTTCCAGTCTAAAATTATAGAAGAACTGGGAGAAAGGGCACCAGAAATCACTGGCCTGGGGAAGAGTCACTCACAAAGGCTAGTGAGATTATACCCCAGTACTGCCTCTTTTGGAAGGCATATAGAGAGCCAATGGTCAAGTTCAAGACCCATGGAGAACATGAAAGCAGTTGCTGCCTAATGACTGACTTAGCAGCAGAAACCAAGGGAGAGGAAACAAGCCCATAGAAAAGAAATTCTTTTCAAAGTTATGAGTTAGCAGATGCATCAAAACTTCCATGTGTTTGCTCAATGACCACCACTACCCTGGTGGCCCAGAAGAATAATTTCTTCCTGAAATTTCAGTGGAAGCTCATTTGTCTCCAAATGAGACAAATGTATTATATGTACAAACTTTGCATGTGAAGGTCGAGCGGAGTAGGCAGAGGAGTGTAAGTAAATACATCCTTCTCCCATAAGTACACAGTATTGAATGGAAGAGAAAAGGCCTTTATACTCTATTCCCTCAATCCCACAATCAAAGACCTTTTAAAAGAAAGGAGTTCTTTGCTCTCTAAGAGGCATGCAGGAACTGTTCGTTAGGTTCTTTTAGGGCTACGATCAGTTCAGATAAAGGTGTCTGCTTTAGTTGGGTCAAGAAACTCCCTTTCTTTGGAAAGTACCTGATACAGCTTTGTCATCTCCCATGGACCCTGTCCCACCACTTAGCTCCCTTACGGAATGGTGCTTTGCTGATGCTGTGTCCCCCGTGCCTCAGCTGGGCAGTATCTCTTCCCAGGATGGCAACAATTATCTGGTATTAATTTCAATAGATCAATGCTTAAGTAAAAAACAGAGTGAGGTTTTTACATTTTAACTCCAATGTGTAAACATATGCCAGGACCAAGATAATTTCCCAAGATGGTTTAACCCAGATGAGAGACGAGAAAGCTGCACATCTGTAATTACCAGCAAGGCCATCGGAAAGGGATGCTTCCTAAGAATGGTTCGCTTATAGAATGTCAGTTGTAACCAGAAAAACTACCACTTAGCTAGCACTGCTGAGCAGTAGGAGCTCTGCCAAGACTCCCATTGTTTCCAACTCTCACCAAATCCCTGTACTGAGTCCCATTCTGTAGGAGAAGAAAATGAGACCAAAGAGTCGAACTCCCAAGTCCACCCGTTCTGTTAGGCCCCACTGCCTGCCTCTTAAAAGGCATTGGTTATTGGTCAAGATTTTGAATGAAATTTTTCGAATGTGGACAAAATAGTTTATCATCAGGATTTAGATCACTAGATGCAAGGCGCTGCGGGGATGAAGGCTTCGGGGTGGTCCGGGAGGGGCTGGAGCGCCTTACAAGGACCCTGGGGAGGCCGCTTCCAACTCTATAATTCAATGACATTCAAATACGGAAGTTCCTTATCATAGAACTGGGGTTATTATTTTAACTCTGCCTTTTCTTTTAAAAGGTCTTTGATTGTGGGATTGAGGGAATAGAGTATAAAGGCCTTTTCTCTTCCATTCAATACTGTGTACTTATGGGAGAAGGATGTATTTACTTACACTCCTCTGCCTACTCCGCTCGACCTTCACATGCAAAGTTTGTACATATAATAGGATTTAGAAAGTGTTTAAGACTATTTACTCAGATTTAAAGTGCAAATGATAATTGTATTCTACCTGTGAAGTAGTTGATATTCCCCTAGAGTCAAGGCACTTAGAATAATACATTTGTTGTCCCTACAATATGAAATTTAAACAGAGGTCTTGAAAGCCGCAGGAAAGTAAGCACCTTTCCTGGTTTGTAGGTGAGGCTAGTACATCTCCACAAAAGACGAAACTCTGTCTCCTGCAAAACTCCACTCCAGTGAAACCCATTTGCAGAGAATCTACTAATAGAATTACCCTTTGGTAACGTGGGATGTCCCTTTACATGCTGCCTATAAATGACCTGATTTAATTTAAAAGAAAACGTGTTGTCACACATACATCTGATTTGCTTAGAAACAATGCATCTTTGCTTGCCTTTTTATTTTATGTTTCCACCAAGGGCAAGTCAGCTTTCTGATATCTGTTAGAGAACCAAGAAACTGGGCCAATGGCAGTTTAAACCTTTTACGTTCTGCCTTCCTTCAGCTTAAACTTTTATAAGAACATTTATCAGTGGGCCAAAGGGCACAGAGCATGATTTTTCTTTCAAAACCGTTCTCTCCCTCATGCCTTTAGAGGCATGAATAGGCAGGAGAGGATGAGGAGAGGACTTCTGGGAGGGCCAGCTGACTTCTCACCTCTGTGTAACAGAGTTTCAAGAGGAAGACCGTCACAAGTCTTTTCTGTGCCCCTTCCTCACCAATTCAGTGAGCACAGAATGGGGGTGGAGATCATATACCCAATTACTTTCCACTGTAGCGTATAGTAGAAAAGGAATTTGGAGTCAGACCACATGTTGCCTGGATGATCTTGGACAAGTTCCCTAATATCTCCAAATCTTAGTGTTCCTGTCTGTAAAGTGGGGCAGTGATATCTACCTCACTGGGTTCTCTCGAGTATTAAATGAGATAGTATATAGAAAGGGCTTTGCAGAAGGGCATCTCTGTAAAATATGAGTCCTCTTTGGTCCCCTTCCAATCTTAAAGGGTGATTTGAGAGGTTAGGATGATTTCATAGTCAATTTGAAAGAATTAACAGACCTTAGATTGAATAAAGGGCCAACTTCATATGAAATTTATATTAAGAAGCATTTAGGTTAGAAGGGCATGTTCAAAATGATCCCGAACCCATATAATATCTTGTTGATATTATAATCAAGAAATGATTCAAAACAGCCAATCTAAATCCTTTTATATCTTAAGGGATGTACCCCTGCCAAATTCTTCTAATGTAATTAGAGAAACTGGAGATAATCTATCCTGTTATTTTCCCCTAAAGATGGGCTCAAAATGAAAACCCCGGTAATATTATTAGTTCTCATCAATCTCATCAGAGACAAGAAACCCAATAGTTCTGAAGGAACTCAAACAAATTTTGAACTGCCATCTTAAGTTTTGTAAGTGATGTGGTCTGAGTAGACTTGTGATGAAACTGGAGTGGTAAATTCTTCCAAAACACCTTGTTGGTAATCAATTCAGTGTGCATTAAAAGGAAGTATTCAGCAGGGGAAACAAGAGATTTAATGTTCTTTTCAAGAATGATATACATTTTTTCTTAGTGGTAATAAAAACTTATCAGGAGATAAAATTTATTTTCCATCAGAAAGTGAAAAAGCTTAGAGATGAATCAGTAAAGCAGTGCTGGAGAGGCAGTCATGGTTCTGTGTGGTTCCCCGATGTTACTTACGATAACAGCACTTTGGGAGTTAGTATTAAAATAGATACATTAGTGCTTTGCTCATCTCTGAGACAGAAGAGTTAGTAATGCTCATTCTGCCTTATTTACATGATTTTGGTGGTGGTAAAATTAACTCGTGAATAAAAAAACTATAAACTCTAAAATGCTTTTTATAAACAATGACAACAATAATAATGAGAAAGACGCAGTTTTGTATTTTACTCCATCTTTTAGGAGATTGAAAACTTTTCTGCCTTCTGATGAATATCAGATCCTACATTTACCTGTATATAAAAGGCATATATTCTCTCATAAAAATAATACTTACAATTATTTATTTATTTATTTGTTTATTTATTAAAGACTTTTATTTTAGTTGTCAGGGAAAGAAAGGTAAACAGAGGGAGAAGCACACTCCCCACTGAGCAGGGAGCCCAGTGTGGGACTTGATCCCAGGACCGTGGGATCGTGACCTGAGCAGAAGGCAGATGCTTAACCGTCTGGGCCACCCAGGCATTCCAATAGTTACAATTTAATACTTTACTCATTTTTTACATACAGGATGCCCAGACAGAAATAGCCTGCGATAGAATTTCCAGTCCACGTGCCTTTGTGAGATACCTGGGGCCTCTCTAATGTCAGAGTTTAAGATACAAGTGTTTCTTGGGAATGACTGCACGAGTGATTGAAGATTATAACTAAATACAGGCCATGCTTCTTCCTTCTGTTCTGCAAACTTAACATGTATATCCTTTCTATTCTCTTCTCACCAAGAATCACATCAACCTTCTTTAGAGCAGCAAACAGAATGATGGTTCTGGGCCAGTTGGGATTGATCTCTTTAAGTCTGCTCACGAGCCCTAATTCCCCCACGGGTGTCTGTCTGTGGCTGCCATCCTGGATGTCCCCTCACCTCTCAACCTTGGTCCTCAGCCAAGGACCTAAGTCTGAGTCTCTGATTGGCCAAGCCCAACTCAGAATGATACAGGGATGGGGATTATGGATAACTGGTTCCAGTCCTGGGAGGGAATGTTGAGGAAGCCTGGTTGGACACATACAATGCAGCAAACAAGTTTGGGATGATAATTAATGCCTTCATGCATGTGAAGTGCTCAGAACAATGCCTGGCATGTTGGACCTTCTCCACAGGTGTAAAAAAAATGCAAAAGATATTAAACACAACTAATGAATCATTGAACAGTATGTCAAAAACTAATGGTGTGCTATATATTGGCTAACTGAACGTAATAAAAAAATCTGTAGATTATAGGAAACAAGCTGAGATTAAAAGACAATAAAATGATGACAGTAAAAACTGAGGGACAAAGTGAACATGGTGAGACAAGGAAAAAATTCAAAAACAAATTTAATAGAATTAATGTCTTTGTTGGAAGCAATGAAGAACAGATTTGACACAGCAGAAAAATTGGAGATGGAGACTGTGTTAATCGGGAGTTTCTAGGTTTAGCAACAGAACTCCATCTCAAGTTAGCTAAGTAAAACATGAGAATTTATTCGTTTACATAACTGGAAATTCAAGCTACCTTTAGAAGTAACTGGATCCAGAGGCTCACAGTGTCAGTGGGACTCTTTCTCTCTCCCCATTGCATGGCTTTGCTTTCAGACAGACTATCTAGGTGGTCTCAGGATTATTGCTGGTGTTTCCAAAATTAAATTATCCCTAGAGCCGCTGATCCCAGAGGGAAGGACAGCAGCTCTTTCTTCCCCAGCCCAAGATCCATCAGTGACTCTGGCCCTCCCTGGGTGATGTGTCTGCCCTCTTACTGATCATGGTTTCTAAAAGAATGAGATGTCTGATTGGAGAACTTGTCATGTGGCCACGCCTGTCACCAAGAAGGTAGGCTGCCTTGGACAGCCCCATCAAATCACCTGGAGTGAGGGAGAGCAGTTTCCAAATAAAAAAAACCCCAGACCAATACAAAAATTACACATGTCCATCACAAAGGCATAACTTAGGGAAATGACCCAGATAAATGGAAAAAGGACAGGAAAGAAATTTAATTTGGGGGAAAAAAAAAGGAGGAAGAAATCAAGCATCTATGGTAATCATTTCAGGTGTTCCTGAGGAAGAAACCATAATCAGTCTTTACAGAAAAGATTGTATATTGTTATGTTATTAAAAAGAAAAAATGTGGTTTATCTTTTTTTAAAATTTTTTTAATTTTTTAATAAACATATAATGAATTTTTATCTCCAGCGGTACATGTCTGTGAATCGCCAGGTTTACACACTTCACAGCACTCACCATAGCACATACCCTCCCCAATGTCCATTACCCCCCCCCTCCCCCTCCCCCCAGCAACTCTCAGTTTGTTTTGTGAGATTGAGTCACTTGTGGTTTGTCTCCCTCCCGATCCCATCTTGTTTCATTTATTCTTTTCCTACCCCCCATGTTGCATCTCCACTTCCTCATATCAGGGAGATCATATGATAGTTGTCTTTCTCTGACTGACTTATTTCACTAAGCATGATACCCTCTAGTTCCATCCACATTGTCGCAAATGGCAAGATTTCATTTCTTTTGATGGCTGCATAGTATTCCATTGTGTATATATACCACATCTTCTTTATCCATTCATCTGTTGATGGACATCTAGATTCTTTCCATAGTTTGGCTATTGTAGACATTGCTGCTATAAACATTCGGGTGCACGTGCCCCTTCGGATCCTACGTTTGTATCTTTAGGGTAAATACCCTGTAGTGCAATTGCTGGGTCATAGGGTAGTTCTATTGTCAACTTTTTGAGGAACCTCCATGCTGTTTTCCAGAGCGGTTGCACCAGCTTGCATTCCCACCAACAGTGTAGGAGGGTTCCCCTTTCTCTGCATCCTCGCCAGCATCTGTCATTAAAATTGTTAATTTTAGCCATTCTGGCTGATATGAGGTGATATCTCATTGTGGTTTTGACTTGTATTTCCCTGATGCCGAGTGATGTAGAGCACTTTTTGATGTGTCTGTTGGCCATCTGGATGTCTTCTTTGCCGAAATGTCTGTTCATGTCCTCTGCCCATTTCTTGATTGGATTATTTGTTCTTTGGGTAAAAGTAGTTTATCTTGAATATAAGATCAAAGTATAAGGAAATGATCATCTTATGATAATTACTTTATGGCCTTGTGTGGGATCGCTAGAAGGGAATGATGAAACTTCATTGAAGGTATAATACAAGGTTTAAAGAAGTGGGGAAATACACCTTCTTCTCTTGGGAGCAGACTGAAATAGTATTTAGAGATTTTTCCCTAAGTCGTTTTGTAGGTTGAGTTGTAATGCTCACTAAATTTCCATTTGTTTCTGTTGTGGAACTGACTGGAATTACTCTAATGTTCATTAATGAGAATAAATAGTTAAGAATTAAGAAAAATTTTGAAATAGAAGAGTAGTAGACAGAACTTGGTGTAAGGAATGTAAATTCTTATAGTAATATGTTCAAGAAATGTGTGAGTGAGGCAGTGAATGTCAAATCCTTAATATGCTAGTTGGTCTATAGTAAATGGTCAAAAGTGGCGATTATTATTGGTGTCATTATTTCTTCTCTTCCCCTTCTTCCTCTCTTCTCTCTTTTATGTCCTCCCTCCTCCCATCTCCCTTCTCCTGCTTTTTCCTTCCATCCTGCTCTAAGGATGCAGTAGGGAAAAAGACATTAAGTAAAGTAAGGTAAAATCCATCATTGACCCTCAAGCTTGCACCCATCTGGAGCTAATGATTTTCATCAGCCCCAGATGGGTGCAAGCTTGAGGGTCAATGATGAGTCTCTTTTCCTCTTCTTATTCAGCAGTATTGTACAGAACACCATCTTGTCAAGAGAAGACAGCCCTGGGCGCCTGGGTGGCTCAGTGGGTTAAGCCTCTGCCTTGGGCTCAGGTCGTGATCTCAGGGTCCTGGGATCGAGTCCCACATCGGGCTCTCTGATCGGCAGGGAGCCTGCTTCCTACGCTCGCTCTCTCTCTGCCTGCCTTTCTGCCTACTTGTGATCTCTCTCTCTGTCAAATAAATAAATAAAATCTTAAGAAAAAAAAAAAAAGAGAAGACAGCCCGAAGGATGGACGCCAGTCCCTTGTGCCAATACAGTTAGCACTTAGGGGTTGAATTTATTCAGGAAATAGAAAAAAAAAATATGTATTCTTTGACCTTCCCCTGCCACACCTCTCTTCTGCCGCGTGCCATTTTTATTCTTCCTGGGTTCTGACAGACTGCAGAATGAAGCAAAGACATAATGCAGACATGAGAGGAAATGTCAGGCGAACTCCGCTCAGACCCAGGTTAGGAGGAGGAAGATGAGCAGTCCTCCAGGCAGCCATGTTGCCACACCACCCAGTTCAGACCTCCTTGCAGATAGTGAAGACCAGGAGCCCACGGCCCTGTGCCTCTCCATGGACAGTCCCGTTCCTGTGGGATGTCCCCGCGCAGTGGTATTCTGGAAGATCTGGCTAGTGATGGGGCTCCCGGGCCGTTCTCCTGTGTGGCTCTGTGGTGTCCGCGTGTTTGAATTTGCAGCTCTTGTCAATCTTAATATTTGTTTTGAGTCACATATGCCGGCCTCTAATTTGCAATTTACATGGATGATGGGGCCCTATTCAGAGTCCTGCTCCTGCCGCCTTTGTGCCCCTCACCTCTCTTCATGCAGTCATTAGGCTGAGCAGCATATAATTACATAACCCAGGCAAAGCGGAGATTTCTGGAAGGTTGCAGCTCTTTTCAAAAAGTAAGGGTTTCCATTTTTATCCTCATTCTTTTCTAAACAAAAAGACATTACCCCCCTGTGGTTTCCGTATGAATGCAGTAACTTAGGAACAGTTAGTCTTGTAGGTGGGTAGTAATTTTGGTTTGTTTTCACCTGAGAGTCCTTTTTTTTTGTTTACACAGCTTGTGTTTAACTGGGTGCAGGCGGGGGTGGGGGAGTGGAGGGATGGGGGAGTTGGTTGGCCCCCGTTGGTGCACAAGCCTGTGGTTATTTGAAGCCAATGAAATTGGCTTAATTTTAAATCCTTAAAGATTTGAAAAATTCACACAACAATATAACTCAGTTTTCAGCCCATTTTCCTGTTTCTTTTGCTACCCGGGTGCACAAAACTTACCTGAATTATTTGTTAAGGTAAAGCCTATGAAAACAGAAATGCTGAAGAAAACAGGTGTTCTTGCTGAAATTATGTTAATTCTGTTGAAGTTGTGCTCACTTTTAGACAGATTCATGATTATAACATTGTTTAAAAAACAGTCATGGTGGTGAGACAAATCCAAGGCCTTACAAGAGTAAATAGAAATATATATAAATATTTCACTGAAATAAAATAATAGAATGCATAGGGAGCCTTTCATTTCTTATACCTGATATTTTTGAAAGGAGTAAGAAAGTACAATTTTTTTTTAACTCTGCAAGACTGAAAGGAAAATAACCAGATACGTTGATATTATCTAGAACACGGCTCATATTGATCAACAGGAGAATTCATTAAAATGCAGATTCTTCCGCCCCATTTGCTGAAATTCTGCTACATAAGGTTGGGGATGGACCTCAGGAATCTAGTTTTTGAATAAGTACCTTAGATGATGCTATTGTAGAAAGTTTGCAGGCAACATTAGAAATACTTGTTTCATGCAAATATAATTAATAGTGCATTTTGTATAGATGTCCAGTTTTACGTTTCTCTGTTCTACCTTTCTATGCCTTGAAAAAATGAAGGTGGGTCCTCAAAATAACCATTGCTACTCCCTTTGCCTTAGAACTTTTTTTTTTAAAGGTTTTATTTATTTATTTGACAGACAGAGATCACAAGTAGGCAGTGAGAGATGGAGAAGCAGGCTCCCTGCCGAGCAGAGAGCCCGATGGGGAACTCGATGCCAGGACCTGGGATCATGACCTAAGCTGAAGGCAGAGGCTTTAACCCACTGAGCCACCCAGGCGCCCACCTTAGAACTTTAATAGAACTAATGTAATGGACAAATCGACCAGCCTCTGGTGATAATTATCTATTTGCTGGTGGAAAATAGATGAATACTTCTTCAGCTCATGACTGAGCTCAGGAAGCAGAGAAATGGACAGACTGGTGAGGTGTAGACTGTGGGACGTTATACCAGTTCTCATCTGGTTTCTCCTCCTGTTTGTCCGTTGAGTTAATCTAAATAACCACCATCGTTTTAAGTATGCTTGGTAAAATTTACATGTATTTTTTTCTCTTGAAATGTCTATTCTCCACACTTTGGTTTGATTGTATCTCATGCATTCAGAGAATGAATGTTCCTTAATGTCATTGCTTTTATTTTTGGAGGCTCAAGTCATTGCGATGATATTTGCTAGGTAATAAAAATATCAGTACTCATGACTCGACTTGCCAGACATTGGCATTTTAAGAGTCCAGTCAGAAAAAGAAAAAGAGCTGGAGAGAGCAGCTTCACGTACCCTCACCCCAGGAAGTGATTTTCTACACTCATGTGCTGGGCTTATCCTACATCCAGTGGGGGTCGAGACTGTGTGATGGACAAGTTACAGCCCTCGCTGGGGATATTCTGTATGTGAATATGTACATACACATTTACATGAGATGACATGCTTTTCAGGTGATAATTCCCGAAGAATTCCGTAAGATTCTGTAAGATTGGTTTTGTGCCGAAGTCTCGGGCTCACAAATTTTAGGTTGTATGACTCCAGTTCACATGTAATAATGCTAGTGAGACTTAGGTATGGTAGGAAAAAAATAACGTGTCTATTCAAATATCATGCACATCATGTGCATACAAAAAATTAAAAAAACAGTTTATGGTCACTGGGTTCTCTAAGATGATGATGGCAAGAATAATTGATGTGATGGACATTAAGATTGGTAGTGCTATTAAATTACTAATTTCTTTTTTTTTTCTTTCAATCAAAATTGTCTCTTTGATCAGATTTCTTATAGAAAAGACGTGCAGGATGCCCACATGTATAGTGCGGATCTCAACAGACCGGACATCAAGATGGCAACACAGCTCTCCAAGCTCATAAGCAATGTAATCTCTCTTTCTTATCTTGAGCAGAAATGATTTCTTATTTTTTCAGAGACAACACGTGGCTTTGGTGGTTGACTGGTTAATTTAATTAGTGAAATTAATCAATCTGAATTAATGACACCTTAAGTTTTTTATCTGAATTATCCCTTTGACTGTGTAAGTTATTCAGGTATATGCAGAAACTGCTCAAATTTGCCTTGACTTTGGCTAACGCTATCATACTTTTAGAGAAGTAAGTGCTCTTTGGGCGTAAGGTAACATTCAAATGCCTTAGTCTGAAAGTCAGTTTTGTTAGTCATCTGGTCTCTCACCTTACCCTGTCCCTATGAGCTTCACTTGGCGATGTTCCCATTATGTTACTGTTAACTGTGCACATTCTTTTCTGTCACCATTTACCCTTGTACATTTTCTACACATTTTGGCTGTTTTCTTGTTATATCTTCTCTAAGATATCCTTATTGGTTAATACCATTTTAGTTAAACTTACATTGTACCCTGGTTAAAAATGATAACTTCACACAAACCAAATGTTTGAGTAACAGAGACTATACTTACTTCAGAATTAATAACTATTTACAAGATTTAACTTGATGCTAACCAAACAGGATTAGATCAGTTCCTAAGATGAAAGGAGCCATACAGGCTATCTGTATGCAGAAGGTAGGGTCTCAATTATCCAGAAATTTCTCCTAATCTCTTTTCAGTGTTTATGCATCAGCACAATGATGATGACAGTATACGTAGACTCAAACTTAGTAATTATTTTACTACAAAAAAGGTTGAATTTATTTACGTAACCACACTAAGTCAATTTCTAAGTCAGCATTTTGGTGTTTGGTGAATTGTAAGGAATGCTTTTTATGGGCTGAGGGTCTATATATTTTTTTTCAGCTAATATTAATATAATTCCTCATTGGGAAGTAGAGATATTTAACATTCTCTTATTTATTCATTTTAGGCAGAGTACAAGAAAGGGCAAGGAGTAATGAATAAAGAGCCTGCTGTAATTGGAAGACCAGATTTCGAACATGCTGTGGAAGCTTCTAAACTTTCTAGTCAAGTAAGACTCTAGTGGTGATTCCACAATGATTTTATTCAGAGATTTTGTTTCTAGTGGCACAGGAAACTATTTCATTTTAGATAATATCTTTAATTGCAAGAATATGCAAAGATTATGTTTCTGAAACCATTTCAGATAGGTTTGCAATAATTACAAGTTTCAGTAAAAGATAAAAGGAGTCCAGTTTTAAGCGTAAAACAAAGTTTTCTCCTGGCTCAAAGTCTAATCTTTTTCATTGAGGTTAGCCATGTTGTCACATTTCCTAGGATTTCTGGAATTCAGCAATCATGGTATCAATTAGATTAGATTAGATCAGTAATTAGATTGCTATCTATCTGTGCACATATACATACATTTTTTAACTAGGTAGTAAAATATCGATTTTCATATGCTCTAGTTTAGTCACACAATAAGAAAGAGGTGACGCAAATGAAGAAAACTTTGAAGTCTTATGGAAGAACATTAAACAAGATCTGAAAAAGTATAGACATGTCATGTTTCTGGCTGAATGTCTCGGTAGATAAAAATTGCGATTCTCCCCAAATTAATATACAAATGTCATACAATTTCAATTACAAGCCAATAGATTTTTTAAAGTATATGGATAAATGATCTTAGAGTTTGAATGGAAAGGAAATGCCCGAGAAGAGCCTTTAGAAGTATGAAAATGAAGACCAGTGAAGGAAAACTTAAGTTATGGGTTACCATAACATAATATAAAACCACTGAAATTAAATCAATATGGGATTAGTACAGTAGAGATAAAATGATCAGTAGGATAGAATAGGGAATCCTGAAATAGAGTTCAATATGTATAAGAATTTAATATATGATGAAAGTGTTGGTTCAAGTCAGTGGGAAAAAAGTTATATTAGTTCATAAATGGTGCTGACATAACTGTCCATCCATCAGGGTAAAAATAAAATTGGACCTGAATCTTAACCTATATACAAAATGAATTCCAGATGGATTAGAGATGGGAATAGAAACAATAAAATAATTTTAAAATCTTAAAAGAAAACCCAGGAGAATATATATATATATATACCATATAGAGGTGACAGATTTGGTCTTAAAAAGACTGGAGATCTAGAAGCCATAAAAGGATAGTTACACATACCTGACCATAGAATTCAAACTCTTTCAATGGAAACAATAATATTTGCCAAGTTAATAATAATAGAATCAAAAGCAACTTTTATACAGTTATGGTGTTTTCAACTTTGAAAGTACACATTCCTCAAGTTGCAAAAGTTGGATGACATTTCAAAATGGAGAGGTGTAAACAAAGAAAACTAAAATCGGACTGAAGAACGTGAAATGATATCTGAACCAATTTGAAAACCAACTGTGCTGTAGCTTGGGAGTATCATAGAAATGTTAATTCTTCCAAAATTACTTTTTAAAATTTCATGTAAGGGCCCCCTGGCTGGCTCAGTCAGTAGACCATGCAATTCTTAATCTAGGGGTCATCAGTTTGAGACCCACATTGGGGGTAGAGTTTACTTAAAAAAATAAATATAATTTAAATTTTTTTTCTAAAAAAATAAAATCCCATGCAATTCCAGCTAGAATCCAAAGAGACTTTTTAAACATTTTGAATCAAATTAAATATTTGAATAAATTAAGTACATTGGATTGTCTATGGAGAAGGAAGGGTCTGAGGAAAGCTTTTTAAAATGTAGAAAGAAGAGCCGCTGTCTTCAAATATTTGGAAAAGCACTTGTAATGCAAATGGTAAGAACATTTTCATATCTAGAATATTACAAAAGTTCTTTAATAGTGAAAAGAAAAAGACCAAAAGCCCTGTAGAAAAGTAAGTAGAGGAGATGAATAAGCAGTTACAAAGGGCAACATAATAACAAAATAGTCAATAAACGTTTTAAAGGATGCTCAAATTTATTAGCAAAATGAGAAATGCCAGTGGAGCATTTATACCTGTCACATCTGGTGAGTGTGGAGAAAAGGACATCAGCGAGGGTTGTGTAGCTGGAAGGGTTTAGTGTAACAGGTAGATTTGAGCTAAGATGGACCGGAAGGTCTGCTCAGGGGGAGGCCCCAAATAAAGGTTGGGAATGTGCAGGACAGAGAAGAGGGGTCTGAGAGACAGCAGAGGCTTCTCAGCAGGGACAGGGGAGTCGTAAATATACAAGGAAATCCGGGAGGAATTGAGACGCTGTGATGACGGTAAATGGGTCAGTGTTGTATTCATTTGGACTGTGGGCCATATTTATGGAGCAGAATAGGAATAATGTGTTCTCTACAAGAAAAGGTAAAGAAGAAAAAGTGGTTTCAGTTGTAGTAATTGGGAGTATTGTAGAGTTAAATTCAGAAAAGCCGTCACCACTGCAACTTCTCACCATTTTAACTATAGTCTCTCAAGTACCCTCCACTTTTAGGAAGGAAATGGATTGTCACAGAAAATGTTGAGCAGAGAAGCATTGTAAAGAAGATACTACTTAAGGGAGGTTAGCATGGCGGCACCGTGCAGGAGACAAAGCCTCATGGGAGGCGCGTATCCCGGAGGCCAGCTGGGAGGCTACCGTCTTGGTCCACAGCTGGGGTGCTAAGAAGCTGGGACAACTTGCTGGTTGTGGGGTGAAGATGAGCAAGGAGGCCAAATGAGAGACACCTGAATGTCAGTGTGCCTCATACCCATTGTTTTATGATGTATAATGCCCTTTTACTTACAAAACAACCATATGATTCAGGAGCCTGTGGATGTGCTGAGAACCTGGGACATGTTCTGGTCTGGGGCCCGAGATGGGCAGGGGGTCCTGGGGCTCCCCTCCTGACAAAAAACACTTGTTGAAGAAGCAGGGCAGAGCAGTGTACATTTGGCAACTCTTCTCCAGCCTCTTCTGGGGACAAAGACTTCGCATCGATCGTATAAGTGAAGCAGCAGATTCTAGAAAAACACTACGGTTTGGTTGAGGGGTTGGGAAAATGGGCTCCAGAGCAGGACTGCCTGAGCTAAACTCCTAGTTCTGCCTCTCGCTGGTTGAGTGAACTTGGATAATCTTTCCATCTGCAGCAGGATCATCTGTAAAATGGGAACGACTGCAATACCTCCTTCTTAGGCTTGTTGTCAGGGTTAAGATGCTGTCCAGCTCATAGAAACGTGCTATCACTTCACAAGAATAATCTGCCAATATTCAGAATAGCTTTCCACTCTGCGTTTTTGCAGGAATTTACACCCAGATTGAAGCAGGAATAGTCACATTGGCCTTTAGATTCCAGTCTGCAATTCATTCCTTCATGATCTTATTTGAGAGTTCTTAGCAGAAAACTTTGGTATTTGGGCTTTTCTTTTGATATTTCAAATTCAGCTACCAGAAATCCTACCCTTCGCTCCTATCTCGGTTTTTAGGGAGGTCTGAAAAAAAAAGAAAATCCTAATCCTTTAGCAACTGAATGACCAGATACCTAAGCAGGTTGTAATTTGCAAGTTACATTGTATCTATTATCTTTATTTTTTCCATGACATTTTTGCATTTTGAGTGTAGAAACTCATCAGAAGAAAGGAAAAGTAGGCAGATGAATATATAGGACTTCTGGAATGAACTTGATATGTTCCATTTGTATTTTCAGGTATATGAACTAGAGACAAGGGTGGAAATTATGGTTTATTATTTTCATTGGCAACTCGAAATCACATACATATTCTCTTGCTCCTAATCTAATGTCAGATTGTGAATATAGGAGCACTCAAAGGCAAAGAAACACCCAGAAGGGAAGTGACTTGGCAATGGCAATGAGCGGGGAACCCGGGGGCAGGGGCAGGAAGGAGAGAGGGGATGGTACCAGGAGCACTGTATGAGGGAGGGGGCAGTGAGGAGGCACTTGAGGTTTGTGGGGATAAGACCTGCCTGACAAAGAGCCGAGAATGAGAAACCAAGGGGCAGAATTCTCCCAATTTACCAGGAAGTTATGCTCTGTGGGATTGAACCCAGAAAAGGTAGCAGAAACACAAAACCCTTCCTGCTAACTTGTACAATAGCTTTGCCCCTCCAGTTTCCTTGTTTAAACTTAGAAGGCACATAACATTATGGTCAAGTAATTAAGAGAAAAATCAGTAAAAAAATTAAAGTGAAATCTCATCTGCCAAGATAATGAGATTGGTGTATTTACAAGTATCTTAAATGTTAGTGGAGTAACTGTTGAAGCCATCATCTTAATTCTTCCAAGAGCAGTTAATTTGTTAATATATTCATATATCATCTTCTTCAATTCATTACTGGAAATTTATCTATGTGCTGAATGGAATTCTTTTAGTTTTATAACATCAAGGAAACTTTTGTATTTATAATAACTAGTGTTTGTTCTAAAATTGCATGTGATGTATTGATAAGAATGGGTTTGAAACATAAAAAGTACATTTTAGATTGCCATTAAAATTTAATTATAAATATTGTCCTCAAATTGAATAGGAATGTTAATTGGTTTGGAGAATCTCCCATTTCCCTTCCTGGCAAGCACTCTCCCAACCAACCTCTTTATACCCAAATATTGGCTTCAAGGTCGTGTACTTGAGTTGCCAACTGACATTGTATTTCTCTCTCTTCTTTATTCTCAGTTCTTTTTCTTTATTATTCTTAACACAATTTGTATTAGTCATTTATATATGTGTGTTTATGTTTTTTAAAAGATTTTATTTACCCATTTGAGGGAGAGAGAGAGAGAGCACGAATGTGGGAGAGGGGCAATGCGATAGGGAGAAGCAGATGGGAGCTTGATATGGGGCTTGATTCCAGGACCCCAGGATCATGACCTGAGCCAAAGGCAAACACTTAACCGACTGAGCCACCCAGGTGACCCTATATGTGTATGTTTTAAATATCTCCTTTATTACCACACAGCAGGCTTCCTGGGGACAGGGTTGACACGTGTTTAATTCATCATTATAGAATGGCACAGACTGGACCTCTGTAAATATACATAGACCAATTAATTAAACACATTTCTCTAGCTCATTCACGGTGCAAAATCAGTAAGGTGTTATTTTGTTGTGGAAATAAGGACAGTGATATGATTTTGTGTAAAATTCAGACTTGGAAATACTATTAATTTTATGGCAACTTCTACATAAAAATCTAGTTATACTGTCTTCTTTGATAGCTTTTAGTTCAATTCCATCCAAAATTGGAGGTATAGGGATATGGCATTGTATTATTTGTTTACTTTTCATTTTCGCTGATAATTAAGGTATATCATCAAAGTTTCCATTTTCTTCCTAACAGTTGTTTTTTTGGCTGTGATGAAAAGATGTCCTTTGGGGTCTGCTTTTTTTCTGCCTTTTTCTGACTCTGTGAATCTGATCTGTAAGTGGTGCTGCAAAGCCCAGTGCCCCTTGTGGCGAAGCTTTGAACTACAAGGTTTAGAAGTCAGGCTTCAGATCATTGGAACACTGCCTTGTCCAGAAACAGTTAAGAGGAATGAATTTAAGTGATATTATTGTAGTTTAACTCTTCCATTGTTTTCTTCAAGTGTGGGCCTCTGAAAGCCTTGCTAAATCTGTTAAAATTCCTTAAAAACTTTTAAGATTAGGATCCTCTATACCTTTCTTATAATTTTTTTTTGAAGATTTTATTTATTTATTTGACAAAGAGAGACATAGCCAGAGAGGGAACACAAGCAGGGGGAGTGGGAGAGGGAGAAGCAGGCTTTCTGCAGAGCAGGGAGCCTGATGCGGGGCTCGATCCCAGGACCCTGGGATTATGACCTGAGCCGAAGGTAGACACTTAACGACTGAGCCACCCAGGTGCTCCTACCTTTCTTATAATTAAAAAAAAAAGTTGGTAAACATCAAGATCATTAGATTTGATATTTATAATGAAAATGAGATCAATCATGAGTGTAAGTAAACTTAATTATTTCCAAAGTGCTCAACTTAAGCATAAGGGGTAACATTTATCTTAAAACCATAGCAAAATCACCCAACCCAACACCTATTTCTCCCTTTCTCAGATGGTCTTGAGAAACCAGTTGGTCAAGGGAAAGCATTGCTTCTGGAGATGTGAGTGTGGGTAAAGAGATAAACACTCAGATGTGTGAAGTGTGGGTTGAAAATAGGATGTTGGGTCTGTATGTATAGTGAGTGAATGAACCAGTCAGAGGTGAGCGAGGGACCTGTTGAAACCATTTGGTTCTTCTCTCACCTCATTTAATATGCAAACCTTACAGCAAGAGGTAAGAAACAGTTGGGTCAGAGTCTGCCAAGTATGTTTTTTATGTAATGTAGTTATTTTACTCTGTGGTTAATTAATGGGAAACACTTGCATTTTTGTTCCTTAGGCATCTTCGAATTAGATCACACAGACTACTCACGCGTAGAGAGAGAGAAATTTCACAGCACTTTGCTTCTTACTACGTTTATTACAAGGATAGGAGTGACAGATATATTTTAAAGATTTTTATTTATTTATTTGACAGACGGAGATCACAAGTAGGCAGAGAAGCAGGCAGAGAGAAAGGAGGGAGCAAGCTCCCTGCTGAGCAGGACCCTGGGATCATGATCCGAGCCGAAGGCAGAGGCCTCAACCCACTGAGCCACCCAGGTGCCCTGACAGATATGTTTTAAATAACTAGTATGATACTATAGAAAAAACCTGGAAAGACTAGACAGAATTTTAAAATTCAAGTTTTAGGGTGTCGAGCTCAATGCCTAACAGTGGTAGAAACTTCAAAAATAAAGTTCCCCAGAAAGGAATCATGTGCTGGTTAAACCAGTAAGTCTGAGGGAGACAATTTGGTATTGAGACAGTTTGTATCCCATTTCTATATTTGAATCATGAATTAAGGGTGTGAATGAGAAAAAAGGGTGTGAATGGATTTCAAACCTCCAGGCAGACATAACCATGATTTTGCATGAAATATAATCACAAATTTTGGGATCATTTGCATTACTCTGTGCTTAATTAGTGATGTCACGAGAGTACTTTTTAATAATTTGCTATAATTTAAAAATATCAGACTTCTATTAAATACTTTCAGGAGAATATTGCATTGGAATGGCATTTGGTTCTGAATAGCTTATTTTATGTACCCAGTTATTCCTAAGAAGTGTAATTTATGCCCCCAGTCCATCCTCATTAGGACCTAAGCTGACCAATGCTTGCTACATGTGAGGCATACCAAATTCTCATGCATATTTTGGAAGAATGTGAATTTGGGATTTTTATTATTCTTCCCCAAAACATCAGTTCTGTGATCTCTAGTATTCAGTAATGCCTACTTGATCATTTCTGATTATATCACCTAAGTGTGAGCTTGTTATCCTCAGGAACAATAAATCCAGTGCCCACTATAGAGGTCAGTACACACACTGCCTCAGGAAATATCAACTGAATAGATAGAATGCTAATAATTTTTGAAAGTAGAATCATATTTAGATGATCCTTCAAAACAGGTATTTCCGCATTTTAGAAAGAATGATATTGAGGTATTGAAGTGGAAATTAAATAGATAAATATATGGGGAAGGAATGAAAAAAAAAACCAAAGTTCTCATCAAAATCTATCATAAGACTATATCAAAATTTGAAGACATCACAGAGTTACCTGTCCCTACTTTCCAGTGAAACAATTGCCTCTCAATATTACCCTCCATGTGTTTGTTCAGATGAAACCATTACTGAAGCAGGTATTACACACTAGACACTCTGCTTGGGGCTGGGTTTTCAAGGGTGAACTCCCGGGACAGATGCAGTTCCATACATATTCTACTTTGGGAGGTCAGAGAAGGCTTTCAGGAAAACATTTCTCATGTTCATCAGAATAATTTCTGCACATCCTACAGGTGGTAGCTGAAATGTAACTTCTTTACATTATAGTTAGCAGAAATCTCGGCTAAAACTTCTGCCTGACAATACTAACTTTACCTGCTGCAGTAGAACAAATGCCGTTTTTAAATTAAAATATTTGAACACAGTTATCAGCTGATTCCTCAGTCTCTTCAACAGAGCCCAGTAACTGACATAGAGTATGCATTACATAAATATTTCTTGAATGAGTGAATGCATGAATGAATGAACGAACGAATGGATAAAAGTCTAGCTGGAACTATAAAGTGCAATGCAGATTCAATAGAATATTTTATTTTTTATTTTTAGAATTATTTTTAAAAGATTTTATTTATTTATTTGACAGAGAGAGAGATCACAAGTAGGCAGAGAGGCAGGCAGAGAGAGAGGGGGAAGCAGGCTCCCTGCTGAGCAGAGAGCCCGATTCGGGGCTCAATTCCAGGACCCTGAGACCACGACCTGAGCCCAAGGCAGAGGCTTAACCCACTGAGCCACCCAGGTGCCCCCAATAGAATATTTTAAAATCTATTGTTTTTCATTTCTTTTTACATTCTTTTTCTTCCTAATGGGATATAGTTCCAATCAATTTAACAGTGCCTGTGTGTGTGTGTGTGTGTGTGTGTGTGTGTGTGTACTTGGAAAATTAGAGGAGTATTAGAGTTCCAACACCTGTCTTAGGGTGTGACTTATTCTATGAGTCATAAGAGTCTTTGGCTATCATTTTCATCATTAATTTATATTTCTTTAATAAACATATAGTAAGTGCCAGATCTATTCAAAGCATTATGCCAGGCACTAGGAA
Organism: Mellivora capensis; assembly: GCA_004024625.1. Classification (NCBI taxonomy): domain Eukaryota; kingdom Metazoa; phylum Chordata; class Mammalia; order Carnivora; family Mustelidae; genus Mellivora; species Mellivora capensis. Next base: position 40,966 of record PISX010003003.1, on the reverse strand, counting down.
TGAAGAAAGGAATACATATCTATTCCTTGCTCACTGTCAAATGGGAGAGGAGACATACACAGATAACTAAAAATGTCCAAAATTAGAAAATAGTCTCATCTAGTCTTTCCAGGGAAAACTTGTCTTTAATAACAGGGTAGTATTACTATAAATTTATCTTTTAAAACATCAGGTGAAAAAAAGCGCAGGCTTCTGCTTATATTGAACTATTTAAATCTAATCAAAATCCAACAATGCCGTGCTGGCTTCCATCAAGTTTTCCTTCAGTTATTCATGTTCTCCGAGCTCAGGCACTACGAGCGTGTAAGTATCTATCAGCTAAGGGGCAGAAACAGGTTATATCATCTGTCGCACAGGGAACCACTCCTACTGTGTGCACACCAGCACGGTTACACGAGGGGCAGAGGGCACACAGAGGGGGTGAAGCTTGCGAATTAACCCGACACATTCTTACCTGCTAGGAAACCTGGCAAGTGTCCTTCCCGAGAGAAGGTACGTTTCTGAAAAGCAATCATCAGTCCATAATGCAATGACTCCTTTTTCCTCTACTCATTACACTGAGTGTGTGTTGAGGTCCTACCATGAGGTAGGAGGGGTTCCTTCCTGAGGTTGGGAGTGTGACCAAGATACCCTCTGTCAAGACTGGAGTCAGAAATCCTTCCCATAGCAAATCTGCTCAAGTCACAGACATGCGTAAAAGGACTTCATACTGGCCTTTGGATGAAGACCAAGGTCCACGACAGCTGCAAGGCTCTGTAGGACCTGATCATTCCAGCTCTCCAGTCTCTCCTGTAATCTCCCAACCTCTGCCACCCTTGTGCTCCGAAATTCCTTGACCATGCTGTGCGTGCCTCTCTCTGGCCTTCCACATGCTGTTCCCTCGGGCACACGCCATCAGGACGCCTCCTACTCAGCTCTTTCCTCCCTTCCACTCACTAAGCACACTCTCTTCAAGCTGTAACATAAATACCTCATTTCCCCTGACTTGAAGAGCATCTGCAACAACATGGTCCATGGCCTCATTGCCCTCTGTTTTTGCAGCCAGCTCACCCTTCCAGCATCTGCTTAACTAGTACCAGGCATGCCTGGACGTGATCACGTTTATTTCTTATTGCATGTCCCCGGGGCCTTGCTCACAGACGGGGACTTAGTGGGCACAGGTGTATAAACACACATATGCACACATACGTGTATATTTATATATATGTGCGTGTCTAGGGGAATGTCTATATCTCTATATCTCTATCTATCTAGTAGAAACCTTTTATCTTATTCAGAGCTGTAGTCAGTTAAATGAAGAAGTTAGTTGAAGGAGGAATTATAAAGACTGTACACGTACCTTAATATTTCAGTTTAATATAAAACACATAGGTGTACATTTATTCACCAATCCTTTGATATAGTGAAAAGTCTCTTTCTTTGTAAATGAAGCTATGGTTTGGAATTTAGTGTCGTTTTTCTTGCAAACTATAATCACAATGCATTGGTCTATGATTTGCATTTTGAAAGACACTTAGCTCAAAGACATACTGCCAATCTACTCGAGTTGTAGAACCTTTTACATTATTTACATCCCACTCCTGACTTTCCTGGTTGTCTTGACTACCTTTAATTTGATAACAATTTATTTTTAGGGAATTGCTCTCATTAAATCTTTCATGGAAATAACATAGTTTTCATAGGGCAACTTTCTTTTTACAGTAAATTTGTCAGTGTTTTCTGTATTAAATTAAGTGATGTGATTATGATAAATATAGCTAGCATAAACGGTGTTAGGGACAAACTCAGTGGACTTTTGGCAAATTTATATTCCTAGCTAACGGGAGCAGAAGTGCTGGGAGTATCTTTAAACCACCTTAAGTGAGTGTGATCAAGTCAGACTTGCTGTTGGGAAGATTACTGACTCCAGTCTTGAGAGAGCCTATTTTGGTCACACTCCCAGCCTCAGGAAGGAATTCATCCTACCTCATGGACTTCTGGAAAGCAATCATCGGTTCATATTGATGACTCCTTTTTTTGTCTACTCATTACACCAAGCCTGTGCTGAGATCCTACCATGAGGTGGGATGAGTCCTTGCATTGTGGATTAATGATTGCTCTTCGGAAACATACCTTCACTTGGGAGGAACAAATGCAGGGTTTCAGGGCAGGTGAGAATGTATCGGGGTAATTTCCAAGTTCCACCCTGTCCGTGTTGTGTGCAGACAGTAGGAAAGGCTGATACAACCTATTTTTTTTTGCCACTTAGCTAGGATGTAACTAAGAAGCTTATGGTGGCCGAGGTTGGAGATTTAAATAACTGAAGGAAAACGTGATGCTAGCCAGGATTGCTTAGCTGGATCGGTTAGTGGGTTAAATAGCTATCAGCTTGTTCAGGGTACCCAGGCCATCAGTTAGAATGTTTTACTCAGTAAGTGGAGAGTGTTAGGGAATCTGGCTAAATCAGGAGTGCCATTCAAGTAGAAGTCAGTTAAGAGAGCCTTCTCTCATTGTCAAATAAATATTCTTTAGGCACTAAAAACCTAGAGAGATGGAAGCACAGATTAAAATTGGATGTAGAGTGCGCTGGCAGAGGGATGTGGAGAGTGCAAAGGGAGTGGAATTGTGTATTTAGGGGAGGACCAGGTCGGGAAAACCTTGGCTGTGGTGCCAGCTACTGTGGAAAGTCGTGAATGAGATCTCAGTTTGTTTCATTGGTGATCCTGTTCCTGATTCCAAGACATAAAATATTTTATTTTTTACAAAAATCAGAATTTTTTTTCTTGTTTTATAGAGTCCTTCCCAAAGTAATTAGAGTAAAGGAGGTTTTGCTTGGGTTTGTAAGGCAATGTGAAGATCAGAAAGCTATTATTAGCAATACGAACTGCAACAGAAAATATTTCCTGTAAGCCACGTTGGAATCTTTTCCAAATGTATTCCCCCCAAGATTTTTGCTAGCTGCCTCCCTCCCACAGGTATCACACGCGTATCCTTGAGGAGGATATCACTCAATATACATTCGATTAAAATAGGTAATATGAAGCGTTCCCAAATTGCTTCTTAATAAAAATTACTTCCAGGCATGGGTGTAAGACGTATGAATAAAGGTGCATTGTGTGAGAATGCTGTAAGAACACAAAATACGATGAGAATTGCAATATTGTAAAAATATTACAAGAGAACAAAACATTTCTGCTGTTGTGGTCTGTGCATTTCTTCCTGGAGACAGGCATCCAAGCGGGTGTGAGATTCGAGTAACTAGTTTTTTGGGTTTTGTTTTTGGTAAAGAATTTGTATCAACATTTCAGATAGTTATCACAACCTACATTCGCATATTTCTCTATCGTTAGAAAATTATATAGTCCAATAGGATAAGTGGATAATCCTTTCTTGGATTGCCCTAAGATTACTTTAAAAAGGAGAAAAAATAATTCAGGATGCATATTACAGATAGTTTGCTGCTGAATACAACTGTGGAGAGCTGAAGCAGAGGAATAAAAATTCACATTAAATAGACCCAGGATATTTCAGAAAATGTAATCCCTAAAAACGAATTTTTGAACAAATGGGAAATGATGAGAAAAAAAAAAAAAAAAACGTAGTCCAAACCATGTCCTGTATTTGGAATAATTCCCTCAGGAAAATTCATATTCAAATTCTGGGGCTCAGGTTCCATTTCCTAAAGGTGATAGACTTTCATTCATTTGTGGTCTCAATTTCTAATTGATCATAGATTACAAGAATGCAGAAATGGAAACTGACATTTAAAAATCCTGAGATTTGGGGTGCCTGGGTGGCTCAGTGGGTTAAGCCTCTGCCTTCGGCTCAGGTCATGGTCTCGGGGTCCTGGGATCAAGCCCCACATCGGGCTCTCTGCTCAGCGGGGAGCCTGCTTCCCCCTCTCTCTCTGCCTGCCTCTCTGCCTACTTGTGATCTCTCTCTCTCTCTCTGTCAGATAGATAGATAAAATCTTAAAAAAAAAAAAATCCCGAGATTTTAGTGTATAATTCTTGTTAATAGGATTTGAGTTCATGCCTAATTGCATTTATGATCAATGTTCAAGTAGAGGTTGTTTTTGCATAAAAAAATTTTTTATGCCCAATTAAGCTTTACCAGGGGAAAAAATACCAGGAATTTAAACTTTGCTACCATTCATTTTTAGGGTAGCTTTTATGTGATCTAATTAAAAGTCAGCTCTGTCATTCTGAAACCTTAAAGATAAATGTGCTATTTAATTTATCCTGTTTTTTTTTTTCTTTTATGGCAGATTAAATACAAAGAAAAATTTGATAATGAAATGAAGGATAAGAAACATCATTACAATCCTCTGGAAAGTGCTTCTTTTAGGCAAAGTCAGCTTGCCACCGCACTGGTGAGCGATGTAAGTTACTTTGTGATTCGGGAATTATGATTCATAGAAAATTATTTTCAATATCTTTTGCCTCTTGCATTTTCAGAACCCAAGTGTATTGCAATTACTTATACTTAAGATCATGTAGTTTCCAAGTAATTTTAGTTGAAAACACTGAAGCATATTTTCCTGAAGCTTTTTTGAGAAAAATGTATTATTGTAAGTTACTATTAATGGTTACTGATTGCTATTTAGTTAATAAGTAGGAATAGTATTGCTAATAAAAACTACTATATGTGATCAAGCATAGAAATAGATTACAGAGTTTGGCAAAAAAAGTAGTGTGTAGTATCTTAAATTAGTGGTTGTGACAATAGTTAACTCATGTAATTATGCCCAGGAAATTGGGCTTCTGTAAAGTACAACCTAGTATACGGTAGTTTATAATAAAGAGATATTTAGAAATTGCCCTTTGTAACTGCTTATGGGTTCTTTCCCATCCCTTATGTAAATGCTCAGAAATACTTCACAGATTTGATTTCATTCTGTTTTTTAAAAATAATTAAGTTTCAGTTTACAAGAAAAGATGCCTTAAATTTTTATTAGAATTGGGCAGAGTGTGAAAATGGAAACAGGGGGAAAATGGACCCCTTCGCTATAGCTGAAGGACATATGAAGTCCCTTTACACGTATTAAGATGAAGAATTGTTGAACTGTTGCTTTGTTAGATCACTTAAACCTTTCAACTCCTGCCAGGTGGTTGGGACTCGGCATCTCTTACTTTCACTAATGTTTAGTATGTGTTATTTGTGTGCCTTAACTCACTTGTGTTTGTTACCAGCAATTGAAATGGGTCTTTTGGGATCACTGGGAATATCAGAACAGCTTCCTTTTCTTTTGTTTTTATCCTGTGTGTGTGTAAAAGTGTAAAGCAAATAGAGTTGGAATACACTGAAAGGAACCCAGAGCATGGAGCCTGGAAGCAGGAGGTTTAGAATCAGACAGCTTGGATTTGAATCCTGTTCTACCTCCTCTAATACTATTCCTTCATCTTTCTGTGCCTCAGTTTACTTATCTGCAAAATGGAGATGCTTAAAATACCTATCCACTAGAGTTGTTGTGGAGATTAAATACGTACTACGTGTAAAGTGGTTAGAAAAGCGTTGGCATACAATAAGTGGTCAAATATTTTGTATTAATATTTTAATATTATGAGTACTAGTATTATTATATTTTCAAAACAGCTGGTAAAAAAAAAGTTGTCAATAGGATGAAAAACACTGAAAGCCCTGAAATTGCTCCAAAACATAATTTAAATACTGTAGTAATTTCTAAAGATTATAGTAGCTGGTCTTTTTGTTTCAAAGACAGAGTGCCTATTAAAATTACTTGATTCTGTGAACATCACTCTTTTAAAATATGTAAACAATGAAAGCAATTATCAAATTATGTGCAAGTCCCCGGAAGTTAACTTTTTTACTCATTCAGTAGTAAACGAGCACCACCTAGCGGCTGCTTGTATATTTACCTGTTGATTTACCACTGCCTGGTACTTTATGATGTATTAAAAATTAATGATGGCCATAAGGCAAAAGCACCTTTTTCTTCTCCTAATGGTATTATGTTCCATGTTATTTTCATAGGTGAAGTACAAGAAAGACATTCAAAGTATGCACGAGCCAGTCTCAGATCTCCCAAACCTGTTTTTAGAGCATGCTTTGAAAACCAGCAAAATGCTCAGCCGAGTAAGTCTGTTGGATGGCGACTCAAAGTGCCCAGTGTCTCCACGGAGCCAGGCTGCCTGCGGATGCCTCATGAGCACACCTGCTTCCTCCCAGAGTGCCGCGCCTCCCTGAATAACTAACTCATTGGGAAAGTAGTGGCTTGCTTGCTTAAACCCCACCAAAGCTGCGCTCTACAAAGGGGCTTCTCGCTGGCCCTTTAATATCCCTTCAATGCAAACTCTCTCGTTGAACAGCTATGCTTCAAAGCTCATGGACAAGTGTTCTTTCTGTCTTTCTTCTTCCCAGTTAGATGGAAGCCACTTGGTGGTGAGGCTTAAATCAAAGATCTTTTCTTTTATGCACTCTGCTCTTTTCTGGAGCAGAGTGTCTGGGATTAGGTCCCAGTAACATACAAAATTGTCTAATTTTTTCATGTCCTAAAGAAAATATTTGTGGGGGCGCCTGGGTGGCTCAGTGGGTTAGGGCCTCTGCCTTCGGCTCAGGTCATGATCCCAGGGTCCTGGGATTGAGCCCCACATCGGGCTCTCTGCTCAGCAAGCAGCCTGCTTTCCTTCCTCTCTCTCTGCCTACTTGTGATCTCTCTCTGTCGAATAAACAAATAAAATCTGTAAAAAAAAAAAAAAAAAGAAAGAAAATATTTGTATATGCTGCCAAGTGATCGTTCTATCAGAACTCACCTCCAGGATGCTGTTTTAAACATTTAATGCATGTGGATCCTGACTTTGTGGGTTCTCAAAAGTGATGATCCCGGCTCACCTGTGCCCCATTGCCGACCTCTCAGAATGGCTCATGGTGATGATGAACTGTAATTTGACCTCACATTTTTTTCTGCATCTATTTTCATAATGACTCACATGCTTACCCACTTGCTCAGAATTATCCAGATGTATTGAATATCTGCTTTGGGCCAGGCAAGGAATGTGAAAATAATTATCTTCAGGAGATATGCTCACAGTCCTGGATTAAGAAAAAAATCTGTAGTCCAGACCTGGTTCCTGAACTATTGAATAATGAGATACAGCTTCAATTCAGGTTTAAATATGTCTGCCTTTGGCTTTGATGTGTTGAAACTTCTGTTCATTATTTGGTAATCTTCCTTTCTCAACTGATGTCATCCTTCTTGAAGTGGATTACATGTGTAAATAATTCATATTTGCAGAGATTTTAAAATTAATTAACTGACTTTTATCACTGGTTTTGGGAGGAAAAGCAGTCTGTCATTCTCCTTGTCTCTTGGGTGGGCTAGGAGACATAGAGGATTATCAGGCACAGACTTAGACTCTGGTCCAGCACACTTCGTTCATACTTCTTGCTATTTCAAGCCTCCTCTTCCCACCTCTGCACACATTCCTCCACTCCTCAAGTGGCCCTTTCAGATTCACATTTTCCTCTAGGACCCATAGGGATGTTTCTAAAAGTTGGTACATTTCTATTCTGAGAGCCTGCTTTCTTCATGTTTAGTCTCTGCCATCCCATTCTGATCATTGAATGGCATCTGCCCTTGACTCTTCTCCATCCGTGCTTGAGTTAAATTTCCCGAGGGCATGAGGATTTGTGCGCAAATAAGACAAGAAAAATATCATGGTGGTCACTTAAAAATTTGGTAGTTGGAAGAATACATGCCACTCCTAGGCAATATTTTCTTCAAGAATACTGACCTTTCTTTTATAATAATGGTGAAAAAATCATAATACAAATTGTTTCTATCACAGATAGCAGAGAAACTCAGCAAAGACATATATTACATTTATTGTATATACCATTTTAAAAGTTTAAGTCTTGGTTCAGATGGTGCTTTTGTCTAAGTTATAGATATTTTTCCTTCACAGAAAAATTGTGACTGAATAATTACTTCATGGGAGAGAAAGTTTAAGACTCAAATATGTTACCCTGAGGTATCTATTTATTAAAGTTGTATGATAATACATTGGCTGAAATTTATTGTACATTAGAATTGCCCTCTTTTAAATTTTAATGTGGAGAGAATTGGAATTTTGCTGATTTATAAAGGCAACTTAATTTTAGCCAAAGATTGAATAAGAAAGTGCTTAATAAACAGACATTCTGCCAAAATTAGTTGTCAGTTGGTTATAAATGGCTGTTTTTTAAAGACCTCTAGATGTCTTTGGTATAAATCACCATTTTTTAAAACACATAGTGTAAGAGTAAAATTAATCCTTATGAATTTGAACAGCTGTACTAATTAAAGTTTTGAAGAACCATTTTGCCCTGGAAAATAGAGCTTTCGATTTCTTTTATAACTTTGCATTAATGTAAAATATGTATTGCATGTTACTCTGTGTCATTCCCACTAGGAGGCAACAGAGACTGTTACATAAGGAACAGCAAGTCTTGAAAATTCTTTTGCAGATCTCCCTTCAAACAGGTTCTGTTTTTTGTTTTTTAAAGAGCAGTTTCTGAAATTCTCTGCCACTAAAATAGATCACTGGGAACAATATTTATTGACCTTTCCTTAGTCTATTCCATTATTGCAGACATAATATCCTGGGCTTTACTAGTTCTGGTTTTAACTTGATATGAGTATATTCTAGCATGTTACGTTTGATTCATAATTATTTAATTTACGTATTATAAACTAACTTGTAAGTAAATTATAAAGTCTGTAAGTATACTGTTATTCTTTGAGGTTATTTTTTTTTAATTAGCAGAGGAGCCAAAATTTAGAATCTGTTCTCTTCTTGACAGATGTACTATGGGAACATTTTCATGAGCTTCCCAAAACTGGCTAGAGTTTAGGGAGACACACGTCTTAGTACTCTAATATCCCAGAAGTGCCTCTGGGGACTGTCGCTGTGTCCCCATGGAAGGGCTGTTCTCATATGCATCCTTCCAGCCTCCCTGGCCCTGGGCCTCTTCCTGGTTCACTCTCAGATCCCTGGAGCATCTGCTAAGACGGAACGTCAGCTCTGTTCTGGCCAGATCTTTCCTGCTCCCTTTCAAATGCAGCATACCTCTCCCTATATCCTACAACATTGCCATTTTCCCTGAAATCCTCACTGCTGAATGAGCAGCCAGCTTTGGCTAAAGTCTTGAGTCTTTGAGAGTTACCATTTACCTCTAGAAGTGAAATAACGCAGTGTCCAGTCTCTGGTGAGAGAAATTACAAAGCAATTTTTGTTTCATCATGGCCCATTGTACTTGATGTCCTTCGGTTGCCAGATTTAGCATCTCTTCCAAATTCACCACTTTGTCTGTGTCTCTAAATCGTAGTCTTAATCCAATTTCTTCACCTTAAAAATTCAACAGACTATACCCAGACCCCTCTGTTTCTCTTCCAGGTATCTCCTACCCTCTTTTTTAGGAAAATTAGTTGAATTATTTCTCACTCTCTTATTTTCCTTATGACCCCTCAGTCTTCCTCAAGGCTGAGCCCTCGTGCACAGCTTCTTTCCTTTACTCTGTTCTTTCTTCTTTTTTCCCTTCACTTCTTGTAGATGCTATCAAACACATTTCTGTTCTAGGATAAGCTCTGAACAAAGCGCCTTTATTTTGCCCACCTCACTGGTTCTCATGAGTCCCGTTGCTGGTTTTCCCGTTGCCACTCCCCAGCATCTTTTTCATTGTGTTGACAGCTAATTGTGCCCTGCTTCTCTAGGGTCCCCCATGGACCTCCTTGAGCTGCTGGTCTATGGTGCATTGCCCGCTTCCCTCAGTGTCCGAAATCTACAAGGGCAGCAATGAGACTTGTTCGCTTTGCAGCTGTTGTTGGCTTGTGTTTTTCAGTTTGCGCTCCTAAGTATTGACTGTTCTAACGGGTCTCTTTTATTTTGAATTTATGTTCATGTTCTCTATTTTAGCGTGAGTATAGAAAGCTTTTTGAGGAAAACAAAGGAATGTATCATTTTGATGCGGATGCTGCTGAACACCTGCACCATAAAGGCAATGCCACGTTCCAGAGCCAGGTGTGCCCCCCCCCCCCCCGCCGTCTGGACCCTTCACCTACTTGCTGCCACACACGTCCCCCAAGAAGGGGGAGCAGAGCATACCTCCCGAGGAAGTGAGCATCGCTTCGGAAAATCTCAGAAGCTGCCCTTTCTCTGTGACTGGGGTGGGAGAGCAGAAACCATGTTTCCGTGTAAAAGCATTTCATAAAATAAGTAACTTCACATAATTTTAAACTTACAGTGTCTCAGTTAATTAAACCATGATCAAGTCTCATGATGATTTCAGTTTTTATAGTGTACTAATTTGTCATCGTGAGCTGCAATATTAATTTTCCAGGTGCCAAGTTTATTAGAATTTCTCAGATCAGTTAGAAGTGTTATTAAAAATTATCTTACATTAATGTTTCTTTCAAGTATAAAATTCTATGTATTCCCTGAAAGAAATTAAAAAAAAAACACACCTTCCCTGCGAACTTTAAGGGCGTTATCTGTGCATTTTTTTTATTCTGAGTTTCAGTAGTTGCAAAAAATGTCATTCCAGCACCGACTAGAATATAATTTTACATCACTCCATTAAATGTATCCTGTGGAACGTAAACTCCTTAATGATTTGATACCCATCTTCATTTAAAAAAATAAGCAAATTGGCTCTTCTTTAAGGTTTGGAAACCTGCATTTTTTTTCTCTTTGTATTCTTACTCCTATTTAATTTTTCCCACAAAGTTTTATCCTTGCGTGTTATTACATATCCTAGTATGTTACTGCACTTCAAACACTTGCATTGATCACTCCATAATACTTCTCTAAAACAAAAATAGGCCTACAAATAGGAATTTAAAAACCTGTTATGTTTCCTGCTACCAGAAAGTTCTAAGTATTGAACAACTACTTTTGGGTTTAATCATCATTAAAAGTGCTATTATTACATAAATTAAGAAACAATTTCAAAAAATTATTTATACGTAACAATTTTATTTTATTTTTTTTTCTTAAAAAGATTTTATTTATTTGACAGAGAGATAGAGAGCACAAGTAGGTAGAGTAACAGGCAGAGAGAGGTGGGAAGCAGGCTCTCCGCTGAGCAGGGAGCCTGATGTGGGAGCTCGGTCCCAGGACCCTGGAATCATGACCTGAGTTGAAGGCAGCCATTTAAACCGCCTGAGCCACCCAGGTGCCCCACAAATAAGAATTGTAATGAAGATGCATTTCTGAATGAAATGAATCATGATCAAAACTTTTTTGTGAATGTAATTCTAAAAGGTATATATTGCTAAGAAAAAGCTGATCACTCTAACACCTTACGTATAATTCTAGTTTCTGTTATTAGGAATTAGAAAATATCGATCATTTTATAAACTAAAATAATGAGAAGATTGATTGTAACTGAAATAAATAATTCATGATACAATATTATTAAATAATGCAGGGCAAAACTGAAAGCAATTACATAAAATCTCTCTGTGTGGGTGTTATTCAGTGTCTGCGGAAGAAGTCAACAGTCCCAGAGAACACTGTCTTCCCTTTGAAAGAAAGAGAATCACACCTATGTTTTCCTCCTTGCTCATGATTTTCTGAAAGACATTTGAAGCCATCACAGGCCTCTGTCTCTATGTATATATGTGTGTACCATTAGTGTATACGTATTAACCCCATATATATATCTATATATCCAAGCTATTTAATTAATTCATCCAAGTCCTAGAACTGCATTTAGTAGTTCTAAATTATTTTTAGTCTACAAATATTTCTGTATATTACCTGTTTACTTCTTTTACTTCTTTTGTATGTCATTTACCACAGGGAACCCAGTGACCAACCCAAATGTCCAGAATAATACAATATTAGAAACTAGGATGATTAATTTTGGATGTATTTATTTTATTTTGCTTTATTGGTGCAAGGGCTTGTGAGCTTTATGTGCTTTTTATACTTTTTTTCAATGAAGGTTAAATACAAAGAAGAGTATGAGAGAAATAAGGGGAAATCAATGCTTGAATTTGTTGAGACACCCTCATATCAAGCTTCAAAGGAGGCTCAGAAGATGCGGAGTGAGGTGAGTCCCTTTGATTTGTTATGAACTTTTTAAAAAAAGTTTATTTATTTTTAAGTAATTTTGTGTCCAACATGGGGCTCAAACTCAGGACCTTGAGATCAAGAGTCACATGCTCTCCCAACTGAGCCAGCCAGCTGCCCCTCTTATAACCTATTTGATGCATATTTGGTGTTTTAGCATTTGAAAGAAACTAGCAAAGTGATTCAGAATGTTGAATGGGTCTAGAGGAAAGCACACTGCCCAGGAAGGCCAGGGAATCCCCATTGTAGATCTGGCATCTTGTCTGGGTCTTTGAGATTCTGTGGCCCTAAATTTTTCTCATTTGGCAAATAACAGTATCAGGCCAGGTGAGCTCTTAACTGCCCTTTCACATTCCATGATTATAAAGTTGACATTTTCAGGTTGTGTCCATGTAAAATTATGATGAGTAGAAAGAAAATGAAAAGAAAATGAAGAGCTGGTTGCTTTATTTACCTTTTATTTTTCAGTGATAATAGAACTAACATTTATTAAATGCTTACTCTATGCTAAGCCGTTTGCTAAAAGATTTATATATGTCTCATTTAATCTCCTCAAGGTAATGATGCTAGGTGGGCATATCCCTCAATAGATAATCATCCACTGAAATTAATTGTCTTATCTGAAATCACATATCCAGTAAATGCCAATCATTTAGGACCTGTTCAAATCATGAGTGATTCTCTTTTTTTTCTGTTCCCTTACTTGGTTGATTCTCCCTACAGTCCTCCCACCCCCAAAACAGTGACAATGGAGGTTTTAAAATATCAAGAGAAGAGAGCAGCTAAGAATTTTTTGTACATATGCATTCCATGTTCTACTTAAGATGATGCTGAATCATACCCAGATATTGCCCAAATGGTTTCGCTCCATCCTAGTGAGATTTCTTCTGTTCTTTCCTTCTGTACATTTTTTGGGACCAGACACCAGACAGAGAAGGTTTTCTCTGCCAACATCCAGATTCTGTGGGTACACCAAGTTATTACTTCAATGAGACAGAAATAGTGGAGAGCACCGATTACGGCCCCATGCCAGGTGTGCTCTGTGGGCACAATCTTGTCTATTCTCAAGTAACAATACCAAAACAGGGAGAAATGAGGACTTCCAGACAATGAAACTCTCATAGGAATTTTGAAAACAACATATGTGCTATTTGTTGTTATTTATGCTGCTGTGTGTTATAATTCCTCTTTTCAGGGAAAGGGCAGTCAGACATTACGGGGGCTTGTTGAATTGTCCAAGTTGTTTAGTTGTGTCTTCAGGCAAGAAAAGAGAAAATTGCTTGTTTTGTCATATCTCATAACTTCTTAAGCCATTGAGAGAAGTTCGACCAAGAAATAAGTAAATATTTTGACGAAATTAGCTGTTTGTTTTAACTGAATTGGCAGAGAGGTAAATTTGGTCGTAGTTCAGAAGCCTGATAACAACTTACATTTAATGGGATAACTTTTATGGGACTATCTTTGTCTTAGTTTTGGCTGCCATTAACCAAGTGCCACAGACTCGGGGGCTTAAACAACAGAAATTTATTTCTTACAGTTCTGGAGGCTGGAGGTCCGAGATCAGGGTGCCAGCAGGTCAGGATTCCGGAGAGACCATCTTTGGGGTGCCTTCTCGCAGCCTTCTCACTGTGTCCTCACATGGAGGGTAGCAGAGAGGAAGCAAACTCTCTCGTGACGAGTTTGAGGGCACTGATGCCATTGCGAGGGCTCCACCCCCCATGACCTCATCTGTCCTAATCACTTTTCAAAGGCCCCACCTCCAAATGCATGCATCACTTTGAGGGTGGGGTGGGGTTTCCACTTAGAAATTTTGGGGCAACACAGACATTCAGTCCATATCACCTTTTCTGCGTTTCTAGAATAGTATGCAGAGAACTATGCCGTTGCCAGGTGGGGAGCTGGGAGGGAGCCTCTGGGTCGAGGCTCCCGGTTGAGCCTCCAGAACTTGTGGCCTGTGTCAGTTGTCACCTGGGTCTCACTGATAGTCATGTGTCATCCTTCAAGGAGAAGACCAGCACTTTCAGGCTGGGCTTTCTGTCTTCTTCCCGCCAGCCCCAGGCTATTATTATTCAGGTGTTTGGGCTACATCTTCTCGTCTTACTCATAGAGGGACATGTTCCCCTGTTTTCCTCTCTTTGATCCTCTCTGTACTTTCTCTTCAGAAGACCGCCTTTTCCCTCCCCTTTTTTCTCCCCATGGCTCCAGTACTCAGACTGTCTGTGGTAAGTCTCGGGGAAGCATGTCGGGAATGCACATCCCCACGCCATTGCCTCAGGAGGTCCTTCATGAGTCTGCCAGTGGAGACTGGGAATCGTATTTAATAATATCCCAGGACCTTCTGATGTCGGGGGTTCCGTGACCATACTTTGAGAAACACAGACTCATTGAAGAAAACGACTGGTCCCCTAACTTAAAGTCATAGAAACCAGATGGATTTAAACAAACAAACAAGCCCAAAATATATAGATAATCTGCTTCTCAGAGATTCAGTGGGCAAAGTAGACCAAGTTGTTTTTCTTTATATGAAATGCTCAGTTGATTTTTTTTTTTTCTACTGGGGATAGACCCTCGAAAGAGGAAGATTCCCCAAGACCAAATTTCACTATACAGATGACAGGGCCTTCAAAAATACCTTCTGAAAAAGTGCTGTTGTTTCTACATAGGCATGTTTCCTTGTGCTGATCTTGGAAATCTGAGAACCAGCGCTTTGCTTTTACCATTGCTATGCCTACATGGTACAAAAGGAAAATAAAATGTCGGCAACTGAAAAAAAAAAACAAAACCCACCCCAAATCAGTCAAATGAACTAATCAATTCCTTCTGGTTGGCTGTTTTGACATCAGGTACCGACAGCTTTAAGGTTTAACTGTAGTAATGTATTTATTATATGCTATGGAATTCGCTTACATCGGGGACTACGTGGGTCTTTTGTTAATATTGGCTTTCAATTTTTGCTATTCTGATTTCTGGTATTGTCGCTAAGGGGAAATTATCCTTTGCAGGGGCTGACACATGTTTTCCCTTTAATTATAGCCTCTGGCTATTAGATTTTTAGGCTCAGCAGAAGTGTTTCTGCCCAGCAAGACTTGAGGAGAGAGAAACCTTTCAATAGAAAATATTTTTGGACCAAATTTATACTACAAATACTAGAAACATAAAATATCTAAAAACCATAGTTAGACCCAGGTTGATGTGAAAGATGCCTCTAGATATAGTACCAATGAAGTGGACACAAAGAGAAACGTCTGGGTTACAGATGCTTTTTATTCCTACGAGGTAAGCTTGATGATGAGTTTCTTGAGCCTTCTCTGGGTAAAGCTAAGTGTTTATGATGTCAGGGATGGTCCCTCATGTTTCTGTTAGGCCTATAATTATGCTTCTCTCACTTTTCTTCGAATGCCAGGTAGAGGTTTAGTCAGTATGTTTTCTAGAAGAAATCTCCAAATCTGGCTTTGAAAATTTCTTTGTCTTCTGTTTCATAAAAAGTATACTAAAGTTTTGTTTGTTTGTTTGTCTTCCAGTCAATCAACCTTCCTTAATGACTTATTTCAGCACAATAAATTTTTTCACCAGAGAAGGGCTTTTTGAAGTGGATTATCTGAATTAAATAAATATATAAAAATGTTTATTTTTGCTTTTTTAAAAAGACATTTTTGGCCTGGAAATACCCTAGCTTCAGCCTTATAACTGTATAATTTCAGTTAGTCCCACATTAAGAAGACGGCAGTATTTTACATTGTTCTTTGGGAATATCTATAGTTCCTTTAACTCAGAATGTTCTCAGTGCAGCTTATTAATCACTTTGTTAAATTTTAGTGTTTCCAGGACATCTCGTGTGACCTTTTTTTTTTTTTCCTTTCCTGTGGCTTTCCACAGATCATTTGTTAAGTAATTGTATGTGACATAAATATAGGAGAGGCAACAACCACCTCTCTGATCGTCCCTTGAGGTTTGGGAGAATTTCTTTACACAATTACCTAACTCTGTAAAAGGTAGATTATGAACCCAGAAATGGCCTTTTGTTTTGCATTAATAACAATCTCTTGTAGAATTTATTTTTATTATCTTTGTGATGCAATTTTTTCCCCAAGATTCCATCTATCTATTTGACAGAGAGAGAGAGAGAGATCACAAGTAGACAGAGAGGCAGGCCGGGGGGGGGGGGGGAAGCAGGCTCCCCTGAGCAGAGAGCCCAATGTGGGGCTCAGTCCCAGGACCCTTAGATCATGACCTGAGCCCAAGGCAGAGGCTTAACCCACTGAGCCACCCAGGTGCCCCTTTGTGATGCAATTTGAATAAAACACTTAGCTGGTAAAATATAGGCTTTTGTGTGTCTGATAAATATTTTACATGCATGGAGATCTTTGTTATTTAAAGAGACTGTTTTTACAGTCCTAAGGTGAGAGTTACCATTGGCTTTCAAATCCATAGGTCAGATGCTGGAACTGAGGGATTCTTAGCCAAAGGGTGGCCGAGAATGTCAAAGGGGCAGGTGGGGGTATGGATGCCCCTTCCATTCCTAGTTGAGAACTCTTTCCTAGAGAACAATTCATCAGGTTGAAGATAAGACTCCTCACAGTATAACTTGATTTATAGATGGTAGAGAAACAATTTCAGGGCCAGAATCATTAAAGGAAGACATGGAAGCTGGAGCCTGAGATGGTCTTTGCCACGTTCACAAAAGGCTCCCAGTGAAAGGGGTGATGAGAACCTCAACATTTATGCTCCTATGCTTTGCATGGCTTTCCCTGTGGCCAGACTTTCTTCCAGTGGATGGATCCACTCCGTTAAGAATGAACCAGTCTGGGGCGCCTGGGTGGCTGAGTGGGTTAAGCCGCTGCCTTCGGCTCAGGTCATGATCTCAGGGTCCTGGGATCGAGTTCCACATCGGGCTCCCTGCTCAGCAGAGAGCCTGCTTCCCTCTCTCTCTCTCTGCCTGCCTCTCTGCCTACTTGTGATCTCTCTCTGTCAAATAAATAAAATCTTTAAAAAAAAAAAAAAAAGAATGAACCAGTCCGGGGATTCTCAAATAACCAACTTTATTGGCTTTCTTCTCCAATGGGGCTGGAGTCAAATAGTGACAGTTTGATAAGGTGTTAAACAGCATCACTTTGAGTGTTTTCCCAGAGGCAGCTTGTCCTTGATGATTCTGCTTTTTTTGGTAGAATTCTAAAATTTACAGTAAATTTGGAGTGATTCCCTTGTGGCTATGAAGACTCCAAGGTGGTAGAATTACATAAGGCAAACCTCAGTTTTGTTCTGGGAACTCTTGTTCTGATACCTTTCCAACAGTGATGAGTATTTTCTAAATTTCAAATTATGTGTTCTTATTTAACAGAAAGTTTACAGAGAGGATTTTGAGAAGGAGATTAAAGGAAGGTCATCACTGGATTTAGACAAGACTCCAGAATTTTTACATGTAAAGTACATCACCAACCTTCTCAAAGAGGTAGGGTCTTGCGATTTACTATTAAATATTGTGAAAGAAAACTAAAGAAATAACCCAGGAAATATTTACTCCAAAATTCCCTACTAACTGAGATGTTAATCTATTCCTCTTTCTCTCATTTTGACTTTTATGAACAGAGTTTTTCATTTTCATTAAAGACAGGAAAGTGTGTGTTCACATTTCCATTTAAAGTTGGGGGAAGAAATTACCTAGAGTTTCTGGAAAAACTTGAAAAATATTCTGATTCTGTGTTTGTACCTCAGAAGCTCTGTAAACAGTTTTATAGCAGTTTTTTTTTTTTTTTAAATTCTGACTATGGGTGAGGCAAACTTAATTCTTTCAAATTTAGTTATTCAAAAATGCATTTTAGAACCAGCATTTTCTGCAATTCTCCCGTAGCATTCTCAGGACATCTGGTCATCAGAAATGAGAGGCTTGGATGTGAAGGCCTGGATAAATGACACATTGTTTCTGAGTGGATTGTGTTCTAAGTGGGGAAAATATTTAGCATAGAGAACATAGGAACTCACATTGATTTTTCATTTGACTCTCAGCAGGAATCTGCTCCCCTCCCCCGCAACGTGGTGCATTTTGGCTCACGATGTATTACATTTGCTGAACATTAAGGTCTTCAAACCAGCAATTAAAAATGTCATGCCCATAGTGCATCCCTTTCAAAGTTTCTTTTTCTTTTTCTTTCTTTCTTTCTTTTTTTTTTTTTTTAGTGGCTGAAAAGTAACTTGGAGCTCTTCTAACTCCCTGTTTAAATAGAGTCTCTTTACATTTAAGGGGAAGTATTACAGAACTTTTCACCCTGAATTTTGAACTGAAGAAACTATTCCTGAAAGAAATATCTTAAATCAGTGAAATAAATTCGAGTACGATTCTGTACATGAACTTCCTTAATAACTGAATGCCACCTGGCCTTTACCGTTTAACTGCTTTTAGAAATTTAATGTGCCTCGCTGTTGTAAAGTATGTTGGGCTGAAATGGGCATATGGTTTATGCAAGAGTGCTTTTGCTGTCCTACATTTTCTCACTCCTAGTTCCTCTTGAACTTCTTGAAGTCGAAGTCTAATCAGATGGCCACTGCCTGCTATTGTCTTTCCTTTAAAAAATATGTACTGTTTATATGAAACTTTGAAAGGAGACTCTCTTTTATCATTTACATGCAAATGACAATGTTAGATCCAGTTTAAGGTCCATAAATGACATTGACTTTCTCTTTTATTTCTCTTTTTGAAAGAATCATATTTTAGGTGTATTGATTCAGAATGTATGCATCAGGATAGTAAAAGGCCCATAAGACTATGATTAAAAAGTCTTTTAATTCAATATTAAAGAAGTCTAATTTTAAAAAAGGAACTCTCAGTGACTTAATGAAATTAAAACTTTTCTAAGTATACGCATTTAGCTTTAAATTGTCTTTGCATTTTTTACTTTATTATGGTTTTTACATTTATATTGCCATTTAGAATGTTCAAAGTATTGTTTTATACTTCCATTTCATTTCATTCCCCCAATTGCCCTTTAACATCAGTATAATAAGTATTTTTATTTTCATTTTGCCTGTGCATGTAGAAATCAAGGCTCAGTTTCTTAAAGTCTTTTGAAGGTCATATGTCCAAACAAGTTAAAGAATTCTGACTTTCGTCCAGGTCATTTGACTCCAGAGCTCTTTCCAAAATTACATTCAGGTCATTACAATGTCTTGTAGACTATTAGTTAGGCAGAGGACTAGCTAATTTAATTATATTTGACAAAGAGAAAATAACATCAAATGAACCCTAGAATTTACCGGAATATAACTTCCTATTATTAAAAGAAGCCTCATCTTTTATCTGGCAAGTTAGTCATAAGTGCAACTCAGTTGAATTGGATCAGGATATATATTGTTTTCATAATACATTTACTAGGGAAAAAAAAGAAATTCATTAGCAGAACAAAAACCTCAAGTTATATATGAGTATTAGTAGAGACATTTGGATCTACTTAAAATATAATATTAAAATGGACAACATTCAAACTATGTATTATCAATCTGTAGGAAATTATTTGGTTTTATGAATCTGAATAAAGTTGATTTTTTTTAAACTTAGGCTACATCAATCCTTTTGATTTTGTAATTTTCAATTCTTTTTCAACTATGGTCTTTTGGTTATTCATATTTTATAGACAGCTTTCAAAGAAATACTTCAAATAATTAATAAGAAGCATCCATTCCTAAGATCTTCCTCACCACTTAAAAGGAAGACATCTTTTTAAAATATGGTACCAATATGGTACCAAATATACTGGAAGTCAGGATGAAAGGGAAAATCCTGATAAAATTGGAAGCCACTCTAAACATGACTAAAAGAGAAAATAGAGTCTCTGTAGAAAATTAGGAGCATAAATACTCAGGAGTCTGATTCATAACTTCCTAGAAATATTTTCTCCTTTCTTTGGTCTCTAGAAAGCATGTGACATGGTATATCAATTAAAGGGTATCCCAGAAATTTTTGAACTGTACTGTTCTTGCCTCATAGAAGGAATATAAGAAAGATCTGGAAAATGAAATAAGAGGCAAAGGAATGGAACTTAACCCAGACGTTCTTGATATTCAAAGAGCAAAACATGCATCCGAAATGGCTAGTGAGGTAAGTATATTTATTTAGCAACTGAAAGTGTATGAATTTTCAGCTGACTTCCTTGTCTGTAAATCTTTTTCAAAGATTTATATACATTCCATATCTTTTATGTGCCAGGTGATGATAAGTAGCTATTCCTAGTAGTCATTTTCCAGTCAAGGAATTAAAGAAAAAAAAAAAGATATTCACCATCCCCTTTCCATGTGGTATGAGAAAAATGACCATTTTCCCCTTGCAGAGAAAAATGTGTTTAATAAACTACAATAATTATAGGAGATTCAATTTTATTTTTTAAGGAAGTAAAAGGCAGAGGATTGGGAACATGTGTTATCAAGCTCTGTCAGTTACTACGGTGCAGGTCATGCGCTCTCCTGCTGCTCTCTACCCAACGGAGCCCCCAGACTGTGCCTCCACTGCTCAGTGAGCCCACATAAAACTCTTTATGAAGTGAGAGTGACTTTGCTCACTTTACACGGACTTTGTGGGAAGGAATGAAATGCCCCTGATGAGCTTGGTCCTTTCATCCTTGTGTTATGTCATTACTTTGGTATCAGATAATGGCTCTTCACTTTGAGGAGAGTCTAGCTGAACTGAACAATGAGAAATGGTAGGTTGTGTCCCCATAGGTTCATAAACTGAGGTAATCATGATAATGGTGACCCTATAGTCAGGCTGCAGATGATAGGAACCCAACTCAAACTGGGTGAAGCAACAAAGGGAATGTTTTGGCTTATGAATAGAGAAGTCGGAAGTCAAGTTTCCTTCAGGTTGGAATCCAAAAGACATTTGTCTTCCTTCCTCTCTCAGTTCTGTTGTCTTCTCTATTGCTTCAACCTTGGGAAGCTATCGCCAAGTGATGGCTCATCCTAACAGTAGGATAACTCCTATCCGTTCCAGTAATCCCAATAGGAAGTGAGCATCTGTTTCTTTTTTTTTTTTTTTTTTTTTAAGATTTTATTTATCATCTGACAGAGAGAGACACTGAGAGAGGGAACACAAATGGGGAGTGTGAGAGGGAGAAGCAGGCTCACTGCTGATCAGGGAGCCCGATGCAGGGCTCGATCCCAGGACCCTGAGATCATGACCTGAGCCGAAGGGAGACGCTTAACCAACTGAGCCACCCAGGTGCCTCTGAACATCTGTTTCTTATATTTACAGCTAAGGTCCTAGGATTGAACGTCACTGGATCAGCTTCTATCCTGTGTCTACTTCCGCCCTAATCATTGTGTCTGGGGCAGAGGAGTATAATGGTATCGTTCTCATGGTCACCCCTCGGTAGTGTGACTGCATTCTAAGTGTAAAAGATTCAAGGGTTGCCTGGGTGGCTTGGTCGGTTAAGTGTCTACCTTCAGCTCAGGTCACAATCCTGGAGTCCTGGGATCAAGCCCCATTTTGAGCTCCCTGTTCAGCAAGGAGCCTGCTTCTCCCTCTCCCTGACCCCTGCTCTCTCGCTCGCTCTCTCTCAATCTCAAATAAATACATAAAAAATCTTTAAAAAAAGATTCAAAATTGTTATGTGTTTAAAGAAATTTGTAATCATCTTTGGCCATATCCGTGTTCTTTAAATGAATTAAAGAATTGAAAGCCACTAAGATGTCTTTGGCTAATATTGTCATCATATATCCCTAAGTTAGCAATTCTGTACAGATTCTTCTGTTATGGTGACATGTATAGTCCACACTCAGAGCTAGATCTTGTAATCACTTGTCAGTAATACTTGGAAAAATCATTTTAGACTCTCAATGGCAGAGTGCGTCTAGATACAGCTGCATGGCATGTTGGTGGCAGGAGCGGAAGTAAGTCAGCCTTAGCCTACAAGTATAGGAGTAAAAGACAAAAAGAAGCTATCAGTTATTGAACACCTACTATGTGCTGAGTGCTATGTTATATACTGTCTCATTGGTCCTCAGATGGCTGCTGCATGGAGGAATTATTGCCCCCATTTTGCAGATGAGTAAACCAGAAATGTTAAACATTCCCAGTGTCACACAGCAACTGAGTGCTCTGGCCTCCAAATCAACCTTCTTTCTATGGCATCAACTCATCGAAACCTGCCTTCCTATCCCCCGGCCCCTAATACAGTTGTCAGTGAAGCTTTTTAGCATGTGTAGTAAAAGCCTCACCGCTTCACATACCCTTTTCCAGTGAGGATGGTGATACCCTTCTAAGCAGTCCAGAAAATTTAGTTCCAGGTGATCATTTCATAGTACAAAATAAAGTGTGTTTTCTTCTTCTTTCTTTTAAATATGTTCAGCAATTTTTTGGTATCATTGATTACAGATACAGGTTTTTCCTTAGAGTGTCTGAATATTATAAAATGTTGCTTTTTTTTTTTTTTTTTACAGAAAGAATATAAGAAAGACCTGGAGTCAAAAATTAAAGGAAAGGGAATGCAGATTGGCACTGACACCCTTCAAATACAACATGCCAAAAAAGCTGCAGAGATAGCTAGTCAGGTTAGTCGAGTGAATGGTGCAGATGTCTTAAAACCTGTGTTTCAGGGGGCTCCTGGGGGCTTAGTCGTTAAGCCTCTGCCTTTGGCTCAGCTCATGATGATCCCAGAGTCCTGGAGTTGACCCTGCATCAGGCTCACTGCTCAGCAGGAAGCCTGCTTCTCCCTCTCCCACTCCCCCTGCTTGTGTTCCCTCTCTTGCTGTCTCTCTCTCTGTCAAGTAAATAAATAAAATCTTAAAAAAAACCCTGTATTCGGAACTTCACAAATCGTATTAACCTCCTGATTAGTACATGGAGTTCCCCAAAGCTTTGTGACTAGTTTAAAAGTTTGGAATGGAGACCATTCCAAATCAGCATGTTTGTTTGAAAATGTTTAGTTTCTGCTTTACTCATTTCCTTTAAATATATCAAAGAAAACTAGGGGGAAGGCATTTTAATAAAACACACACACACACACACACACACACACACACACCCTCTTTCTTATCTTATCCATGGAATGCAGCAAATTTCACCTTCATCTGGGCTACAGTAAATGTTTTCATGCTATGTTTTCTTTAGGGATAGGTCATGTGCCTCTCCATACATCTGTGTTTCCCAGTTTCTGAACAGACCTTGAAAATCACATATTGAGACTCTGGCCTGACAGTGATAACCATTTCTGTATGATTTGGTTGCACTTTCTGAAAATACCCCATTGACCTCCTCACCATGCCGGAAATTCCTACCGGGTTAGCATTTCGGATTGAAGTGTTCTATATCCTGAATGACTGTGTTCTTTCATCTAATATTTTCCTCTTCATGTAATGCATGTAATAGCAGGATATTAATTTAGAAGTTTTGGCTGAGAGGCTATGATATGATAGAGAATAGCTAACAACGTTGTAGGAGTCAGACCATAAATGTATAGTTTTTTGAAGGCAATACCCCAGAACCAGTTCCATACCTCTTGAACTCCTCCAGAAATTTCGAGAATGTATGAGTGTCACTGGAGTAGAGGGTATTTGGGAAGAGCTGATTTTGTGAGAGACATTTGTGAAGAGAATGTTGGGGAGCAGGCTGAGGAGTGCTGCCCACTTACCTCAAAGCTGATTAGGGGGTGTTTCAGTGGGGCTACTCTGAGAGCTATAATGTAATGTGTTTGCAGTTAGGAAGAACCGGCTCAGGGCTGACTCCCCGCAGGAAATCTGGAGGGCGAGAGGGAGCTGATTAAATGCCCTCCAGTCTGCTGCTGCATCGGGATCTGTTTACATCCCCAGGGTTAGGGACTGGCCAGGGGAATGGAAGGGTCATAACTGGTTTGGAAAAAGGATCTGGAGATGGCATAGGAGTCTTGAGCAGTAGAGGTTTTATTTAGAAATGACAGAGTTGGGGAGATGCATGCTGAACAGGCCCTTGGAAACCTCCTTTGACTTGACCCCTCCTTCCATTCTCCTGAAATATAGCCATTGTTGCAGATTTGTTGTAGAACCTTCTGGATCTATTTTTATGTGTATATAGATAAACATAACACTTATGTACACATAGACTTAAAAAGTCTTTAAATAACATGTATTTTGTTCTGTACTGGGTTTTCTCACTTAATATTATAGACCTTTTCCCATATTACTTCATATAGTTCTACCTCATTCTTATAGAAAAATTGTTTCATAACTTGGATGTGAATATGTAACCATTTACCTTTTGATGTCTCATAGGCATTACCACATGTAAATGACATGTAAAATGTAGTAACAGGATCTCAATATTAACACAATAAAACCAGAAGGCTTAATTTTCCCCCAGATCTGCTTTCCTTTTCCACTCCCTTCTTAGCAAATGGCATCAGTGAGATCTCAGAAGTAACTTGGATTCTTCTCATCAGCAACTTTTATTGACTCTGCCCCCACAATGATTTCTAAATCCATCTACTTCTCTCCACCCTAGTCCAAGCTACCATGTTTGTCATCTGGATCCCTGCAATGGCTTCTAACTAGAATTCTGCTTCTATTATTGTCCTCTTCATTGCCATTCTTTAACCAACAGCCAGAACCATCTTTGAAGAATTAAGTTAAATTATGTTAGTCTCACTACTTAGGACTCTCCAACGGTTTCCAGTTATGTCTAATATAAATGTCCCACTCCTTGCTCCTGCATTCAGAGCCCCTCTTCTGCCATTCTCATCTTATTCCCCTCTTCCCTGGCCCATTATGATTGTGCTCCAGCCTCACAGGCTTGCAGTCTTTGCACAGTGCTGTTTTCTTCTGGAAAGTTCTTTCCCTGGTCTTTGCCCAGTTCTTTCTAGTTATTCATTCTTTAGATGTAATGGTACTTTTTAATGGTGGCCTCCTTGGGATTCCAAGTAACTAGCTACTTGAAACTATCAAACTATTACTAATAAATCTCTGTAATGCTTCTTGTTATTAGAAGGGGGCAACATCCAGTGTTAGTTCTAGGTACTGGCTTGGAGTAAGGGGGTTGGGAGTGAGGGATTTGAGGCTGGAGAAGAGGCTTCACAATCAGCCCGAGAGTTGAAGCCAAAAGAAGGCATCCTCTCCATGGAGAGAACAATGTGGAAAGACTACAAATTATGTATTTCACACTTTTATCTAAGAACAGGCTTCCACACATTCCTTTCATGAAACCTTGGAATGTCATGTCTTTCCTTAAACGGTATAGATTTGTTTTATTCAATGATATGCTGCTTTCAATTTCTGTGTGTAGCTTAGGAATGTCTGCTAGTTCTTGAGAAGCTGGGAGAAAGAAAGGCCTAGGGGAGTCAGCTGTCCTATGGTTATATGTACATCATGATTATAGCCATGCTGTTATTCTTGTAATCCAAAGGTCTCATTTGTATGTAATCCTAGCCATGTCCCATTTTGCTCAGTTGCTAGGTTCTCGCATCCATTTCAGCCAAACTTCGGGACTTTCAAGGCTTAACTTTTCAAAGAAATTAATGTGGTATATATTGTTACATGAATCACTTCCAATAGTTAAACCTTCCAGAACCTATGGAATTGACCATGTGACTTTCTTTAGCCAATAGGAGATTAGCAAACATGGCTCGGGCAGAGCCAATAAAACTCTTGTGCATTGGGGCTTGTCTTCTTGGAATATAGGTGCCATCATGTTTTTTTTTTAAGCCTTCAGAGTTTTAAGGTGTTTTATTATACATTAGTATGTAAATGATGTAACTAGTGTCCTATGTAATCTATTGATGTGCTTGAGGATGCTTTTAGATTTGAACATTCATATTGCAAAATTAAATGACATACTTCTACCCTGGGACCTTGGTGGCTGTCTATGATTAGTGCCTCACTTTCTATATACATTGTCCTTCAAATGAGGTGCTTTGTTTGGGGGCCTTAAAGAGGCTTACTAGAAAATTTTTTTTAAATACACATAGTAATAATGGAATATTATGATTTTGAAGGTTAAATGCTATTATTTAAATTGTATTCAGAAAAGTGAAACTGAGACTCCAAGCAGTGAAAATAAGCAGTTACGAGTAGAAGATAGGAAAAAATATAATATTTTTCTGAGATTGAGATCTTTGTTTATACCTTTTAAAATATAGGATATCACAAATAAGCAAGCCAACATTTACGCCATTGCAGGGAATCTACAAATCTAGATTATGTCACATCTAGGCTACGTCAACATAATCGGAAATAGCTGTTTCAGAAGAAATGTAATTAGATGCAGCAATGTTTTTTTTTTTTGTAATACAATTTTTCATTGAAGAATCCATACACACTGAAAAGTGTACAATTTAAGTCTACAGCCTTCTCGATTTTTTATAATCAGTTTTAAAATGTGACGAGTCTTAGAGACATGTTGTGTCTGGGTAATTATGACTATTTTGTAAGTAACACATAATTCAATTCAGGCTGCTCAAAATAAGCAGATAATTTATGTTTCTCAAAACTAGACAGTAGAGGAAGCCCTAGGCTGGGCTTGCTCTGGGGCTCAGACAATGTGATTGACTTTCAGTCTTTATCTTCAGTTCTCAGGCAGGCTTTCTTTTGTTCGCAAAGAGGTTCTTAGCAGCTCCTGGGGCTTCTTCTTTCTCCGTCCATGTCTAGATGAAGAGGGAAAGCTTCAATAGTTTGTGTGGAAGAAGAATCCTACTCATCCCTGGAGAAATCTGGAAGGGCCAGGGATAGAACTTCACAAATCATATTGTGATTATACTCCATACCCCATACCCCAAGGGATTGGGTATAATGGTAAATTTATGTGAGCCCAACAGGACCCCCTGACTTGGGCCAGCCTTACCCAAGCTGAATGGTCTAATATGTGGGAGCCGTGAGTTGCCCAGTGGCAAAGCAGGGAGCTAATGGGAGGTGGGGGGAAGAGCGGTTGGATTCCAAGGACTCAACCAGCAATAATTATTCACTACAGAGCAAAAAGTGACAATTTTGCAATGACATCCTACTGTTACTCATCAAATGAGTTCTATGTTAACTAATAACTGATCAATTTTATTGTACTGAAATAGAAAAACTTCCTCTTTAGCTAACTGTGTTTTCTTTCTTAATTCAGGTTAGTAGGCAGTAGCCTTCTGATCCCTTGTGAATAAGTCACTCCAAGCCATTTAAAAACTCTTCCTAGTTTCATAGAAATAAGAGTCCAAAGCCATGATCTTGATGTGAATTGCCATCACAGTTATTAACAGTTTTTCACATTCTTGTGGAGCCCTCACTGCATGTTTTATTTTCTCCAGAAAGACTATAAGAGAGATCTGGAGACTGAAATAAGAGGGAAGGGCATGCAGGTGGGCCCAGACACTCCTGATATCCAGAGAGCCAAGAAAGCATCAGAAATGGCCAGCCAGGTGAGAAACCCACAAGATATAAAGTTTACAACAGACACAGTGAACTGGGTACAGAAAAAGTATAAATGGCATTTTTGCACGTGTAGCCTTGAGATTCAAGCACATACATATCAGCATTGCTCTGGAAGGAGAAGTGAAGCTCTGAAGATTATTTTCTGTTCGTTTAGAAAGAATATAAGAAAGATCTGGAAAATGAAATTAAGGGGAAAGGAATGCAAGTGAGCATGGACATCCTGGACATACTACGAGCCAAGAGAGCATCGGAAATCTACAGCCAGGTTGGTGGAGGGAGTAAAGAGGCTCCGAATACCGTTTTCTGATTTTCAGTCCTCATGTGCTTTGTGTGTCTCTAAGACTGATATTTTTTGGAGGGCACTGTATTCAAAGTCACTGTACTCTAGTCTAGGAGCTATTGGTCAAACTTGATTAAACTCACTAATGAAAGGAAAATTTGCTGTAAATTCAATTCAATGGCTGTTATTGACTGTCTGAGCTCCCCTCTTTGAGTCCAACGACACTGTGATCCTTTTTATTTTTAGTTTTTGACTCTAGTGCACACTTGAATCACACTACAGAGAAAAGATTACAGATGGGTTTGTCTATTAACCATCTCATAGTAATAATGAATATTATCCCTAAATAGTCAGCTCCAATGAAGAATGAATAAAACTGTGCAAGGTGGAAGGTGAAATTGAACATTAACTAAAAATTAAGAGAAGAACCGTCTTGGTAAAATTTAATTTACCAAGTGTGACCTGTCACACATCCTCTCAAAAGACTTGTAGAAAAAAAGCTCTAGAAAAGCTGGACATGGATATAACCACAAAAGAATATATCTCATGGAAGAAGTTATTGATAAAATCTGATCTGGGCCAAAAATTCATTAGGGAATATTGTCTTCGCTATAAAATTTACAAGGAAAAGAATGAATCCCAATGGGAAAAAAAAAAAAGTAAAAGGGAATAAAAAAATTAAAATGGTGATAGAAAATTGACAAAGGAATTGCATTTGATGAGTGGGATTTATGATGAAAAGAATTTTCAACAAAATCTGACCAAATTTGTTAGAATTCTGATTAAAGCACAAGCAGAATCCGAACATCTAAAGGGCGTCTCCAGCTGACAGAGTCAAATGTCAAAGGAGTTGTCTGCTTCTCGGCCTCCTCACATGACACAGCTGTGGGATGGTCCTGAAATGCATGTCCATGTTTCCTCAGTGTCTCCTGGTGCCACCTGAACTTGGAGAAGTTGGTCTAACTATATCAAGTGACTAAAATTATAGATAAAGATATAAACCAAGTAAAGGGTCATAGGAGAAAAGTTACTGTCTCAAGAATGTCAATCTCATTCATTTGTTCATTCATTCATTCAGTAAATACTTTCTGAGCACCCACTTACGTGTAAAATTAGACATGATTTTGCCCTTGGGAACTAATCTCATAGTTTAATAATCAAAGAATCACACAAATACGGTATTACCCATCATGATATATGCCACCATGATAAATGCCACTCCCTCCAAAGGTTAGGGCTTCCCATAGGAAATGATGCCTGAGTTGTCAGCATTCCTGCCTTAGGTTAACAGTGTTGCTTTGTTTGTGTGGGACAGAAGGATACATCTAACTTCAAAGCATTTTCATTATTTTAGGATATGATGGAATACTTATGAGATTGTAATGATGCTGTGTTGAGTCTCAACACAAACAATAATTACCTTTCTTGACAAGCATGCGTATGCCATAATGGTTAACTTCACTGACTGGACCCAGAGTCCCTAGGTTGAATCCTGGCTCTGATACTTCTTAGCGAGTATCTCAGTTTCCCCATCTGTAAGAGGGGATAGTAACACCATCTGCTTGTAGAGTTGATTTAATGAGTTAATGTGTATTTCGAGCCATACCTATGACTATATGAACGTAGGTACTTGTTGAAGGT
This sequence comes from Mellivora capensis, assembly GCA_004024625.1. Classification (NCBI taxonomy): domain Eukaryota; kingdom Metazoa; phylum Chordata; class Mammalia; order Carnivora; family Mustelidae; genus Mellivora; species Mellivora capensis. The sequence goes on along the minus strand of PISX010003003.1, from coordinate 11,629 downwards.
ATGGCCCAGATTGTACCAGAGCTTATAGTAATACATTTAGTACACAGAAAATTGAGATTTTAATCTCAACTACAGAAATACTAGTATCTTTCCATTATACAATTGTATCTTTTTCTGAAGTAGGAAACAAAGCACAAATCCAGAAGCGTGAAAAATAGTGCATATAGAGAGCCATGTTACTTGTAGGAGCTATAGGACTGCTTTGAACAGGGACTGGGGCTGCTCGTGAAAGACTAGGTTTCTTCTGGGTTCTGGTCACCAATTCCAATGCATGTATGTGGAGGCTTCCCCACACCAATAAGCAATTATTGGACATCAGCAGGGGACTGGAGAGTTCCAACTCAAATTCTGGCACTGTCTACTAGAAGCTGGCACCAAGTTCTACAGGTTACCGGCTCAGTCCTACAAGATGGTTCCCCTCCCCCTTCCAGATGCCAATTGCAAGCTCAGTTTGTCACCTATGCTTTTTGGTCAACAGGCTATAGATCACAGGTTCCCAGGACCCTGTACTTGGGGTTCATTTGCTAGAGCAGCTCACAGAACTTACTGGATCAGCAGTTTATTATAAAAGGATATAACTCAGGAAGAGCCAGATGGAAGAGATGTATAGGGCAAGGTATGAGGAAAGATCATGGAGCTTCCAAGCTCTAGGTTCATTCCCCATTTCCCCCAAATCTCACCATGTTCAGCAACCTGAAGCTCTCTGAACCCTCTCCTTTTGGGTTTTATGGAAGCTTCATTACATAGGCATGATTGATCAACTCTGGGTATTGGTGATTGATTCAGGCTCCAGCTTCTCTCCTCTCCCCAGAGGTTGTGGGTTGGGGACTGAAAGTTCTAACCCTCTAATCGCTTGTTTGGTTCCCCTGGCAACCAGTCCCATCCTTAAGTGTGGTCCAAAAATCATTTCACTAACATGACTAAAGATATTTTAACCACTCTCATCATAGGAAATTCTGACAGTTTTAGGAGCTCTGTGCCAGAAATAGGGACAAAGACCAAATATGTATTTCTTATCATAAGTCACAGTATCACAAGTTTTTAATTTTAGGAGTGGCACAGAGGCCAAGGCCTCTGGAGGCCTTTGGTTGGACTGGGGTGGGAACCGTTTCCTGAGAAGAGGCAAGCCTGTTTCTCTGGACTCTTTGCTTACTGTTTGCTTATTCCTTTTATTTCTGCTGTCACATCAACAACTGCTTTGAATCATAAGATATAATTTATGATGATATGAGCCATGTGGAATAGTAGAGTTGGAAGCAGCATTATTTTCTGTCTATCTCTCATACATGTACATCACACACAGTCTCAGATTCATATTGTGTTTATATTTTTAGAAAAAGTATAAAGATGAAGCAGAGAAGATGCTTTCTAACTATAGTTCTGTGTTAGACACTCCTGAAATTCAGAGAATCAAGATAACTCAACAAAACATTAGTGCGGTGAGTAACAATTACTGCTTCTCAGTGGGCACCCTGAAATTTTGTTTGCAGAAGGAGGACATTTTTCCTCATTGTCTGATTGTTGCGTTGTTTGAATTTTCTGTCAAATGTATTATCTTTCCTTTGTTTAAATAACAAGAGTACTGTTAACCAAAATTCAGTCAAGTCAATTTAAAGATCTGATTGGTTTTATTCAATAATTCATGAATCAGTCATTATCCCCTCTAACAGATTTGAGAATGATCAGTAGAGATGTACAGAATGTAAGGCTTTGATAGGCAGAAACCAGCAGGACAAGGAAGTTATTAGCAAGAGAGAAAATAGGATTGCTTTAGACAAGGTCACCTTCCCTTAGGGAAAAAGGTGGGAGTCTATCATGCAGATTACCTCTCTAGTGCTGATGAGGAAATTCCAGACTGATTGGTTTAAAATTCCACTCTTGGGAGAAGCTGAAATTACATTAGGTATTAAGTCTTGATGGGTCTTAACATGAGTGACTCCATTTTGGGCCTGTTCTTTCCCTTTAATAGTACCAAATGTTCTTATATGGTACAATTTATCATGATTGTTTTGGAATTACAAATTCAAATTTTCTTCTGTGGTACAAGCAAGAGTTCTTTTTAACTGAAATTTAAAATTTTACTCACAGAAGAGGTCTTAATCTTCCACACAGATTTTACTTTGGAGATGAGAATAATCCTATAAAATGACTTCCTTTCTGATCACTGATTTGCCATGATAATGTATTTAGGAATTTACTAGTTTATAACCAACTCCTAAACTTTTATATTTGTTACATTGAGGAATAGGAGTTGTATCAGCAATCATTAATTAAGGGACGAGTCTATGTTTGATGGATATACAAATCTGAATTCTAAAATTATAAAAATTGACCATACAGCCAATATTTATATGTAGAACTAGCTCATTAGTCATTTAGTAGTTAAGTAAAGGTCCCATCAAAACATAAATTCTATTAAGTCTGAGGACTTTTGGAATATTTCTACTTTGTAATAAATTGGCAAACTCAAAACCTCCAGGTGTGCTAGTCAGGTACCGTTAGGGCCTTCAAAGCAGGAGTGCTAAGAAATGGAAAAGTCTGGCTGGAAGGGATGATTGCGGGGGTGGGGGGGAGCTTTTTCCACTCGTATCTCCTGTGATTCCATGTGTTATAGATTTGTTCTTTGGGGGAAAAAATATCTGAGGCCATACTCTCCCAACCCCCATTAGAGCTCACTGAATTACCAAATCTTAACAGAGGGAATAGTTTTGTGCTCATCCGCCTTTCTGATATTTATTCTGCTATTCAGTAAAACATTTTTTTTCTTTGTTTTGCTTTGTCTTAGAAAGGCTGGGATTGTTGGTAGGAGTGGAGAGCCATGTGGGAAGGTTAACGAATAAGTAGAAGAGATGGAAATAGACTGAGTAAACTTTTGATGTTGATGATGAAGCTACTATTTTCTGTGAAGAGAATGAGGTCATCTTTGTGTTTGGACAATAGCACTTGCTTAAAATTTCATGCCATTTTCAAATTAAATGAAACTGCTTAGTAAGCTTTTCTAATATGTGCTTTGCTTTTTCTCAAACGCACATATGATATATGTTTATATTTGAAGAAGGAAACTCTAGTTTGCCAACTTTCTTTTTTTTAAAGATTTTATTTATTTGACAGACAGAGATCACAAGTAGGCAGAGAGGCAGGCATTGGGGTGGGGTGGGGAGGGAAGCAGGCTCCCCGCTGAGCAGAGAGCCCAATGGGGGGCTTGATCCCAGGACCTTGAGACCATGACCTGAGCCGAAGGCAGAGGCTTTAACCCACTGAGCCACCCCGGCGCCCCAAGTTTGCCAGCTTCTATTCTTAGACCACATAATCTGCAGCCATGTCAGTTACCACACATGAGGTGTAGGGGGTTACCTGTAGGATGCTGTGGGATGTGAGACCCAAATTGGACATTTATTCTCATAATGGATTATTTAATTGATTGATATAACCTCGTTACACATAAACAGAAGCTGTATTCACATTACCTGAGAACCTAAGAAATTGTCTTTCTTTAATAAGAATCTGATCTAGGACCTGAATTCCAATAAGCTTCTAGTTATTCTTTCCTTCTCTTATAATAAAGGTATTTTATAAGAAAGAAATAGGAGCCGGCACAGCAGTAAAAGATACTCCAGAGACTGAACGAGTGAAGAAAAATCAGCAGAATATTAGTTCAGTAAGTGCTTTACAACATTAATTATCCTTTCCAAAAGCAAACATAAGCTAGTTTTTAGTTCTTTGCTAAACTGGCTGCTTTTTCTTTTAGTCTTCACTTTGTTAAAATGCTATTTCATCAAATATCAAAGGTCTCACTTTCAGAAGGAAAACTGTAGCCTTGTTCCCCTTGAACCTAAAGCAGTGTTTCATCTTGATCAATCATAGTGCACGAGAGATAGATCACTTTAATAGTCCAGTAATGAAATCTAGGATTAGATTTCATCTTTTGAACAAAATTTTAACTGCATTAAATTTTTCAGAGGAAAGATAAATTTCAGTACTTCTCCACAACTTGGAGGAAAGAAATTTTACCCTACAGAATGATTAAAGGCCCTTAGTACATTTATTTGGTGGCTTAAGAGAGGTTTCAGAGGCCCCATTTGCGTTCTACTTCTTCCAGCTTTCAGCAAAGTAAAAACATGCACCTTTGCTATAATTTGTAAAATAACTTACCCTCCAACTCTCTTAGAGCTTGGAGGGGGAGGGTAGAGGAGGTGCTTACTATTATGGGTGAAAACTTTTTCATTCGGTATTTGACATTTATAATGGAGACTTGCTATCCTTACCAACAGGAATTCTTCCATGGATATGTAGTATATTTACTTTCATTCTTTCTTTCTTTCTTTCTTTTCTTTTTCTTTTTTTATTTTTTAGCATTTCGTAGCCACAAAGTGTTTTTATTTTATTTTATTTTAGGGAGGGAGAGAAAGAAACTTAAGCAGGCTCCTTGCCCAGTGAAGGGCCCCACATGAGGCTTGATCTCACAACCCTTAGATCATGACCCGAGCCAAAATCAAGAGTCAGATGCTTAACTGACTGAGCCACCCAGGCACCACATATATTTAGTTTCTTGTTGAGGAAGTCTTAAAGGTTCTTTCCTGAAATCCCCTTCTCCTTTCTCTTCACCTCCCCTCTTGAAGGCAGAGCCTTTAAGTAATTCAAGTAGAACAGCCCGGGTTAGACATCTCTGTCAGAATAGTTATGTGGCATTCTAGAAGATGAGTGCACATGGGCTTTTGTGGAGAAAGAGTAGGAAAGGCAAGGTAATGCTGTTATAAATAAGCACACTTCAAAAAATTCTGCAGAATACTAGTGCAATAAAATTTCTGTAGCATGAATGAACAAAGCTTTCTCCTGAAGAAAGTGTGAGGAGAAGGAGTTTACAGTGAGGGTGTGCAAATGTGTTCTGATCCACTGTGGTGAGAGCCTTGTGTCCAGCAATGCTGGGGTCCGCTGGGGAAGTTAGTTTGGCAGAAAAGAATACAATGTTTGTTTCCTTCACTTCCAAATGATAATATTTGAAATGTACCCATCAGTGTACTGGAATACAATGTTATAAATGTTCTGTAGGATGCAATTCCATCGCCTATAGGAAGATGACTTTGCCATTTTGATTAGTTTAAAGTCGTATGAAAAACACAAATGTTCATCTTTAATCACATTTAGCTTCTCACCCGAGGAAAATCACACAAAGTAGTATGGTAGATCATTTCTTTTTCCAGCGTTCTGCTGCCCCTCCTAGCAAACAATAAATGTGTAGTTCTGTATCTCTATGAGGTTGGGGCCATAAACTCCTGCTTAGTATTCAAATGGAAAGTTGCCCTTTCAAGATTAGCCAGATCTGTCAAACCAAGATATGATTCTCTAACATTTAAAGATCTCGACATTTTCTACCTCCCCTGTACAAGCGTTTTAGCTATTAGCTTTCCCCATTAAGAACTGTTTTTGAATCTTTATTTAGAGGTGGTCTTTCGCAGTGTGATTCGATTTAACTGTTTTGGATCTGGACTCATATTGCCATTGTTATTCATATTAAACCTAAGGCTCCTAGGACTTAGACATGTAGGTTACCATTTCTTTGCCACCGTCAGCGTGGATTTCAGCCTGAATCATTTAAACGTTACCGAGTGATTTCTTTTTTTTTTAATGATTTTATTTATTTATTTGATAGACAGAGATCACAAGTAGGCAAAGAAGCAGGCCGAGAGAAAGAGGCGGGGGGGGGGGGGGCGCTCCCTGCTGAGCAGAGAGCCTAGGCTTGACCCTAGGATATGACCTGAGCCGAAGACAGGCTTTAACCCACTGAGCCACCCAGGTGCCCCTACCGAGTGATTTCTAAAACCTGGTTTGTGTAAAATTAAGTCTGCTAAATTTCAACATGGGCCTCTTCATTTTTGCCTGCATTTGCTACACATAAATATTTATGTGTGTCCTTTTTCTTGAATCTAATCTTCCGTGAATCTTAGACTTATTAAAATACCACTTGATACGATGGTATTACTAATCATTTCATAAGTTTAAAGAACTGTTTCTCGTCTCATGCATAACTATGTGCTAACATGACCATTTTTGTCTGGTTGATCTTCTTCTAAATAGATTTGAAGGGAGAGCTTTTGAATAAAGTAGGTGCCAGGATATAGGTAGAACATGATTCTGTGGGTAGAAGACACATCCTGACTTTCTGCCACAGGCCCTTCAATACAAATCAGGGGCCTTGGCCTCTGCTTTTTTGTACATTTCCCCCCACCTTCCACTTTCTCTTCTTTTGTTCTGGCCACTTTATTTTTTTCCTTATTCCAGAATATTTGCATGCTCTCACCTAAATAAGCAGTCTTTCCAAGACTCTGTAGCAAACGCAGTTTGGCTTTTGTCTTTAAATCCATGATACATTTAAATTCACACATTAATGAGTAGAAACTGCTTTTTGGCTAGAAACTTATAAGTTATTATATTCTTTATGATGATTTCCAAGGGTATTTGTGTATCTGCCTAATGATAAAATTAATTTTCATAAGCAACATTTTCTTATTTTAATGAAATAATTCCTATGGTGATGGCTAGGTGAATAGATGAGTTCATTTGTACATTTGGAGAAAAAAAAGCATCATCCCATAAAATAAAAATTTGTGTTCCCACTGAAGGAAAATTACTGTTGGAGTTTAAAAATTCAACTGTGTAATAGTTACGAATGCAGGAGTCTTACCTATCTTTTAAGCCTTGCATCGAAGAAAACCCACATTGTTTTTGTCTGTTTGTTTTGTTTTTAATAATTTACCACCTTATTTCTTAAATACATAATGCAGGTAAAATACAAAGAAGAGATGCATCAGGCAACGGCCATTTCCGATCCTCCGGAGCTAAAGAGAGCTAAAGAAAACCAGAAGAACATCAGCAATGTGTGATCATATTTCTTTGAGTACCGTTTTCTATTTCATTGAATGGCAGTAGGCAGGGAGGGCGTGCACTTGTACGAGAGAAGCCCCAGGACAATGCACACTGTCGCAGGAGGCCCAGTTGCTAAAAGATAGAGCTAAGATGCCCCCTGTCTTTAGGCTGGGCTGCCATGGCCCCTCCTGTGTGCATTTATGCATTAAAGGACATGTTACTTGAATGCCTCCTCTGTTCTTGTTCTGGGGAAATTCAAAGCTGAGTGTGACTTCTCCAGGCCACTAGGAGAAACAGACATGGGAATAAACACCCACTGTGTATGAAGAGCTATCACAATAGTTAATATTTACTGACTGTTTGTTATGCTTGTGGAGTACATTACACGGGGTGTCTCATTTAGTGATAAATGATGATTTCTTTTGCGAAGTGCTGTGGAAATGTGGGGAAGGAAGGCAATGTTCGTGATAGAGAGGGGAAGACCCTCAGGGGAAGTGTAATATTCGAGTTAGATCTTGAAGGGCTAATAAAAGTTGGGGTGGATTTCGTGAGGAAGTGCCTTCCTGGCATCTGTACAGGTTCTACATGCTGGTCAAGGAGGGGAAGGTTTAGTGTGATGAGGGGATGGGGTAGAAGGTGGCAGGGACCTGCTGGTGCAGAGAGAAGTAATTCGGGCCCTAAGGAGGCAAGTCGGGAGTCCTGGTGTTTCCCAAAGTGCGGGTCACGTGTAACTGACAGGTGCTCCTCCCATGAGCAGGTCTTGCTTAGGGTTGATAATGTCTTTTTTTTTTTTTAATATTTTATTTATTTTTTTCACAGACAGAGATCACAAGTTTACACCACACCCAGTGCTCCATGCAATGCGTGCCCTCCATAATACCCAGCACCAGGGTTGATAATGTCTTAATGTGTCCCTTTTTCTAAAAGAAAGCGTAGTAGTTTTCAATGTGTCAGAGAAACCTAACACCCCCTTAAAATAACTTTATTTGCAAATAGTGAGTTAATTTAATGAAAGACTGATATTGGTGATCATAGCATGCTTGAGAGCCGGCCTGGCATATGGCAAGGGCTGTGCACATGGTAGAAACTGGGACCGTACTGGAGTCGCAGGAAGAACGGGGGCCCTGGTCTGCTGGCTGGATCCCAGCTCCAGCCTTTACTCGCTGTGTACCCTTTACAAACCCCCACCTCTCCCAGCCTCAACTTCCTTACTATGAAGCCGGGACGAGGGTATTGCGTGAGATCGTGCCTGGAGAGCACTTAGCCTGTTTGTGAATGAATGAAAATAAGACGTGAGGCATCAGATTTACGTATCTGATTTACGTATCAGATTTACGTCCCCAGACTTACATCTACTGCCAAGTGGCCACAACAGTTTCTCCACATCCGTCATGCCGGTCAGCAGCATTTTCCCCCTCCGCGCTCTACCTGGAGTAATCTTTCCTTGCATCCCGGCCATCAGTAAAGCTGACACTGGACCTTTTCTCACTTTAACTGAGACAATTCATTATCCCAGATACAGAATCTGCCTAAATTCTCAACCACATCTCCCGGCACAAAGAAAGGCGCCCACTGAGGAAAGCAGTCCCCCAGAAGGGGCCTGACCCTTCGTCCTTTATTTCCTGGCTGATCAAGCTTCTCTTCACTGTCACGTTCGCAGCTGAGGAGTTCAGCTCAAGTCCATTTTTATCTGCAGGCCCTGCAGGTCCTGTGATGTCTCGCAAGAAAAAAAAAATTCCCTTCCACTAAATTTAAATTCCAGAAAATCATTAAGACCGTCCCTGTGGAGTTCCTCATAATGGGGTTTTCACCTTCAGTTTTACTTTTTGCCTGTCAAAAATTCGTTTGACGGACATGCTGTTCCATTTCTTTGTGCTGGATGCTCATTTATTTCCCGGGGGTGTCGTGGGATTGCTGGAAAACTGACCACAAATGTCAGGGTCTGATCCTTCCAGCCAAGAAAGAGCACGTCCTAGGCAGTAGGTCAGGCAGATTTCCATAATGCCAGTCCGAGCGCAGGCCTGCCATTGTGGGCACTTGGTAGAGAAGGGAAACGTTGAGGTTCGGGGTGTGTTTCCATAGCGACAGTCTGTCTGTCCCAGAGGTGCGAGTGTGGGACGAGGGCAGCCCTCCTCGCTGATGACAAGAATATACACTTTTTATTGTTAAATATAAAATGGTGATTTGATAGTGTTGCTTTAGTGCTATGAAGAAATGAATTCACAGAAGGGGTAATTTCTTATGACCAGTAATGGCCAAACTCAAACCACCAATACATAAGACAATTCCAAAGAAGCGCCACCAAAACGTGGAATTCAAAACATTCGGACAAGAAGGAGCTAGGAGTCTGGGATGAGTGTGTTAGAGGAATGCCTATTTCACTTTACAATCCTAATGAAGATTTTAACTAACTTAATGCCCTGTAGCCATGGGGCATTCCTTTTAGTCTGTTCTGGATGGTGGGTGTACACCTCCTTTGTCTAACTCCATGCGGTCTTGGACCTTGTCCCACAGCTCCAGTACAAACAGCAATGCCCCAAGGCCACGCCGGTGAGCGTCACGCCGGAGATGGAGAGGGTGAGGAGAAACCAGGAGGAGCTGAGTACGGCAAGTGGTTCTGCGTTCTCTATTGTCAAGTGTTACGAATCTTTCTCCTTCACGCTGCTCTCTGAAAACCTCAAGTCCTTCACGGGGCTGGATGCTTCTTTTCATGGTCATGTGCTTGAGGGCATGAACTTTGGTTCTTTCCTGTGGTCCTGGAAACGTAGGACTGTCTTGCTATGATTTAGCCATGCTTGTTTAGTCAAGAAATCTTCAGGTAGCACCCCAGTCTGTATTCTGTTGGTATACAAAGATGGGCAAGAGCTAGTTCCTGTCCTCATGGACTTCATAGTTGAGTAGGTAAATCTCTAGTTTCAGGGAAGGGTCTGGAGAGAAGTGGATCTGTTGTCAGTCTGAGAAAAAACAAAACAAAACAAAACTTGTTGGAATAGAGCAAAAAGAAGACCCAGCTGGGCTGGGATTCAAAGGCCTAATGTCAGAGCAGGAAACCTCTAAATAAAATGAAAAACATTAGTCAATCAGTAATCTATTGCTAATAAATCAGTGAGGGTTAACGGTCAGGAGATACCTCTAACAGGGCTCCTGCATGAACTGCTTTATGTGAACCCATGAGGTTGGCACAAGTTATTTCTCTGGTTTGTAGGTGCTGAAAACTGAGTCTTGGGGAGGTCAGAGGACATGTCAGGGACCCATAGTTTGAAGGACAGAGCTGGGATTTGAACCCAGGCCTCCCTCAATTCAGAAATCCCTTTCAAAGTACCCCCTACTAGGTATTTTTCCCATTTTGGGCACCCTTTCATGGAAATTTTACCAAAATAAACAATAGCCTTCTTCTTCCCCAAAAGGGAATTTTGAAAGACTTTGAAATTTGAGTGCGAATTCTTCCAGGTGGAGGAGAAAATCAGGCTGAACACTGCTTTATTCGAATAATACCCTTGGAATGTGGTAGGAACAAGGGGTCTTCAGCTTCTTTTGAAAGCCTCGGGTCAGAAGGAGAGTAAATGGCCGCTGCTCGGCTACCTCACAGTGGTTCTCTTGCAATGACTTCATTCCCTGTTTCTCCCTTATATTTCCATGCCTTTCAGTTAATGGAATTGGCAGTGAGCTTTGGTATTCAACAGCAAAGTATTTATTGAAAAATCAGAAGAATCAGGATCCAGGTGTAGATATGAACTGAAGGGTGGGCGCTTAACTACAGTGGGGGAAAACGTGTACAGTAAGGGTCAATGTTGAGGTTCCTCCTCTGCGGTGCGTGGGGGAGGCCATTCTACCAGCTGTTGAAACTCTCGCTTATCCTCTGCAGGTGAAATACAAAGGAGAAACTAAACAGGCAACGGCCATTTCTGATCCACCAGAGCTGAAGAGAGTTAAAGAAAATCAGAAGAACATCAGCAATGTGTGACCTTAGTAGCTTTCTTTCTCATGATAGCAAATGTATTATGGACATGTTGTTAAAGGGATCACGTTGATAACATTTTCATAACCTTGAGTTGGCTCTTCTGCTCTCCATTGTCTGCCAGTTTACTTGAAAGGTTGTAGGGTCTGCGGTGGGGTGGGTACAGACAGGCATTCCGTCCTCTAGATTTCCCAGTGACCACCAGTACGATTTCGGTCTATCGATGACTGAGTGTACCCTCTCATCTTGTCTGCATGCTTACAGCTGCTGTGGTTCCCCAAAGGGATGTGGCAGTGGCTTCTAGCATCTTGGCCCTTCAGATAAGCTTCTCCACTGCTTTTCCTACTAGTATGTGTTCTTGTTCACTAGCCTGTCCGGTCCCATCGCCCACTCCCAGCTACTGTTGCTTTATTTTTGGAGAGCATCTTGGGGGAAATTATAAAGTGTGCATGCCTGAAGAGATCACAAGGGACGGGCCCCATGGGAGCTGTCAGTTTTTACTCAGGCACCAACCCCTGGCGTGTTCTTAACCCCCTTCTGTTTTTTTTTTTTAATTTTTTCATTTTTTAAATAAACATATAATGTATTATTAGCCCCAGGGCTACAGGTCTGTGAATCACCAGGTTTACATACTTCACAGCACTCACCATAGCCCATACCCTCCCCAATGTCCAAAATCCCACCACCCTCTCCCTCCCCCCTCCCCCCGACAACCCTCAGTTTGTTTTGTGAGATTAAGAGTCTCTTATGGTTTGTCTCCCTCCCTTCCTACCCCCAAAACCCCCCACATTGCATCTCCACTTTCTC